>JAHRHZ010000112.1:38952559-39015274 GCA_024137785.1 Ginglymostoma cirratum
CTCACCTTTACTGGCTCCATCCCCGCCTCTTCGACTTGTCTGCCTCCTCTCCACCTATCCTCTCCTCTATCCATCCTCTATCCGCCTCCCCCTCTCTCCCTATTTATTTCAGAACCCTCTTCCCCTCCCCCATTTCTGATGAAGGGTTTAGGCCCGAAACGTCAAGTTTTCCTGCTCCTATGATGCTGCTCGACCTGCTGTGTTCATCCAGCCCCATGCTTGTTATCTCAGATTCTCCAGCATCTGCAGTACCTTTTATCGTTGATGCTTATCTGTTGCCTGCCACTAGATGTCATGTACACATTTTGCAACAATAATATCAAAAACCTCTCAGGGTGGCCACCATCACTGCATCAAACATACCTTTGGTAGTGGTATTGGACCCCAAATATTATGGTATAAGAACTGAGTGGACTCCAAGTTTCCGTGTCCTGGACCAAGCATTTGCAGATCGTGGTTGTATATTGCCCCCCAAAGTTAGAAGGAACTAACTGAGTTTCATGTAATGATCAAAAAGCAGCCCTTGTCATGTCTGATTTGTCAGCTTCGACCATCTGACACTAGTGGTGGAAAAACTCATATATTCCCTGTCACTAAGTCTGCCTTCATCCACATGCACACAGCCCTGCACTGTCTCTCCAGTCTCAACTATTCCAATGCTGTTCTTGCTGGCTTTCCATTTTCATCCTCTGTAAACAGCAGCTTATCCAAGGTTCTGCAGCATGTGCCCAGTCCCTCATTTTACATCATTCTGCTTTAAAAGCCAGTCAGTCAATAGGTTCCATTTGGCATCAAAAGGTTTATTTTAATACTCTTTGAGCAGCGTCTGGTAGAGTGGCATGATCTGATCCATGCCATTTTGGTGCAGCTTCTCCTACAAACAACTTCTGCCAATTATTGCCAATCTTCCCTTTCACGACCCTCGCTGTCACCAATATAGCAGGCTTAGAGTCATATTGCATGGAAATAGATCCTTCAGTCCAACTCATCTGTGCTGACCAAGTTTCCCAAACTAAACTAGTCCCATTTGCCTGTGTTTGGCCCATACCTCTCTAAACCTTTTCTATTCATGTACCCATTCAGATGCCTTTTAAATGTTGCAATCGTACCAGCATCTACCACTTCCTCTGGCAGTTCATTCCACATGCCAACCACCCTCCATGTGAAAAAGTTGCCCTCGGGCAACTTAGAAATAGGCCCTCTAGTTTTGAACACCCTACCCTCAGGCAGAGATTTTCTATTCACTTTATCTGTGCCTCTCATAATTTTATAAACCTCTATGAAGTCACCCCTCAACCTTCTGTGCTCCAGTGAGAAAAGTCCCAGCCTATCCAGCCTTTCTTTATAATTCAAAACCTCCAGTCCAGGCGACATCCTTGTAGTCTTTACTGAACCCTCTTCAATTTAATAATATTCTTTCTATGACAGGGTTACCAGAACTGTATATAGTATTCCAAAAGTGGCCTCACCAACACCCTGTACAACCGCAACATGATGTCCGATCTCCTATATTCTAATTGTACTCACCTCTATCACTTCCTCTGGCAATCTTGGCAACTTTCCCAGCTCACCAAAATCCCCCTGAGCTACAAGGGCCCCTGTTCCTCCAGCTCATCAGATCTTAATTTACATCATCATGTTTTAATTCCCTCCCTAGTTCTGTAATCACTTTCAGTCCTACAACCAGTCATTACAACTCTGCAGAGTTCTCGATTCCTTTTCCGGGCCTTCTGTCGACTGCCACTTCCCCCTTGCCTATGGTCACCAGTTTTATCTTGAGCCACCTAACTGTAAGCTTTGGGATTCCCACTGGAAACTCTCCCTGCTCACCTACTCCCTTTTGTTTCCTCAAGACCTGCCTTAAAACCCAACTTGGGACAGTTTTGCGGCAAGATTCCTGACTATCCCAGTTGCTGTCAACCTTCTCTCTCACTGACTCTCTCTCTCACTGTCAAACATCCCTCTTGCCAAACTTCCTCCCCTTCCTGTAACCTTCCCTTCTTGCTGACAACATTCCTTCTTGCAAACCTTCCCTTGCAACAAATGTTTGCTCATGTTTGGAATCAGTGCTGTGTTTTTATACAGTTCTTTCTTTATCTATTTGATCAATCTTTTAGTATGTTTTTAATTTGTTTATGCATCCTTGTTCAGTTGAGCCTATTCTCCTTTCAGCTTGTGGGATTTGTTCAAACTATTTTTTTTCTTTATCGTCCCTTTAATTTATTTGTTCAGCGTCAGATGTTTAAATGGGCTTCCTGGTTTTAGAAGTGTTTTCATCTTGCATATCCTGCATTATACTTTTAAAAGTATGCTTCTTGACTTCTAAAAAAGTGTTGTTTACGATGTTTTAACAGTTAATTTGCTTTATTGCTCGTAAATTCATTTGAATTTGGCCTCTCTGTCACTTTGTGTCTAGATGCTTGTTGTAAATATTCCTGACTTTCAAATATTTTATCTTCACTTTCTCCAAAATTGCTCATTAGATTTGTATTGTACGTTTGCTGAGTCTTCTATGAATACGAAGAAACTTTCTCACTAAACTGGGTTAAGAAGCATTGCGTTAATCAAATTCAAGTCACTTGGCGTATACAAGATCATAGTAATTTGATTAAAGTTTTCAAATAAATTAACTTTAATGTTGTCACGTTCTCTGCAAATGCTCTGCAAGTGCTCTGCAAACTCCTCAAAGGAGTTATCCTCCTTACACTGACCTGGCTCTTTTCCCTTGTTCCTCAAGTCTAACAAGTATCTTGTACAAGTTTAACATCACCTCCTTGCTTTTTGTACTCTATGCCCCTATGAATATAGCTGAATATACTGTACGCCTCACTCACTGCTCTCACTACCTGCTCTGCCACTTCCTGCCTACATATACACACACAGGTCCCTCTTCTTCTCCACCCCTTAGAATTGCACCCCCTATTTTATGTTGTCTTCCAATGTTATATCTACATATTCCTGAAGATATTCCTACCAAATTTCTGATCTGACCTGCCAACGTTCATATAAGTGTCCTTCGTGTGTGGACCTAGAATGCAACTTGTTGAAAGAGTGACTCAATCCTTGTTGACAAATCAGTTTAGCAAAACTTTTCCATTTGGCTTTGACAAAGTGTACCTTTGCTTCAACAAGCAAGGAGCTTCTTGGCACTCTGCAATGACACCACCATAGGTTATTGCCTGCTGTATGATGGCAGACTGAAAATGTGTCTCTGGGTGTGATATTCAGACACACTAATCAATTACACTGGGCTGGCAATCCAGTTCAAATCTGAGGGGAGTTCGAATCCCACTAGGGTAGCTGATGAAATTTAAATTTAATTAACAAGCCTGGAATATGAAGCTAGTCTTAGTTTTGTGGCTACCATTATCAATTGTCCTTTTAAAAAGCATCTGGTTCACTGATATCCGTTCGGGAGGGAAAATCTGCCATCCTTACCTGCACCGGTCTGCATGTGAGTCCAGACCCACAATGATGTGATTTACTCTGAGTTGCCCTTTGAATCATTGGCAAGCCGTTCGGTTCAAGAGCAGTTAGGGATGGGCAACAAATGTTGGCCTTGCTGGTGACGACCATTTCCCCAGAATAAATAATGAAGAAAGTTGATGATGTTTGAGCCCTGTGCAATAGATGGTAAAATGTCTTAGCTGCATTTAATCTTTTGCATTCATTAATCAGAAAAGCGAAAGGCAACTCCAAGAATGAGAGTCTATCCCTGTCATGTTGACTGGCTGTGCCATATATTATCAGCATCAACATTTCCAGTATTTGTACCTGAATAAGTTGAATCTCTAATTGTCCCAGGAGTCTATCCTGGCTGCTTCTGTCAGCCATGAATTCTTTGTGCTCCCCACAGAACCATAGATCCTATGCTGCTTACACCATTTTTCCAAAGATGATACATCTCTGGAATGCCTTACTTATGGAGTAAGGTAATGTATTTTGTAATCAAACAATATGGTTTTTAAACATTTAATAATTCCTGATGAGTTTTGAGTTTTAATTTGCCAATTTAAAACAAACTTTTAAACCTTGTTCATGTTGTTCAAATTGAATATTTTGATCTTCTGTTTATCTTCTATAATTGTGACCATTAATGAAGTTTTAAGTTATATTGAACTGACCACTTATCGAAACTAAACTACTCTTCATACTTTAACAATGCAGATGTAACCTATTACCACTTAAAGTTACTGGATCACAGAGACTAAAAGTATGTTTCTGCTTGTAGTAACTGCTCCCAAAGCATGTGGTAATCTTGTTATGCTTCTGCCCGTCCTCTCCTTAAACATAAGAACTTTGCGCTCCATTTCTGATTTTTAAATATCATCTTGCTGATTCTCATGCAAAGCATTGATGTCCCAGTCTAGGGCAGTCATTGAAAGGAGAACATATTATAAAAAAAGGCAATTCTGCAGCTTTTTTAGTATATTTATCCATGTGGTTGTTTGTTTTCGGCAATTATTTTGATAATAGCCTTGATTGCAATCTTTCTGGTGTAAAGAATATCCTTTATTTGGGATTCAGGAGTCTTGTGTGTAAAATATATCAGAGAGTCAAAATCTGCACCATTATATGGACCTTTTTTTTTCTCTCCCCAGTTCAAAGTTCTGTGTCTTAGGTTGTGGCAAGCAGATGGAAAACTAAGCAAATTAACTTAATCCTTAGAAAAGTCAGAATTTGGAATTTGAAACGATCAGTTTGTTTGTTTCATCTGTCCAAATTCTTATGTTTTTTTTCTCCAAACATGATGGTGTTGAATGAAAATGGCAAGCCTTCATAAAATATTAGACCAGCAGACCTTTTCAAAAGAATCACACCAAGGGAAGATGATGCTCCTTGGGTTATATGTTAACGTCAGCAATTAATCACACAGTCTTTAGCTCATAGTCTTACTGCATTGAAACAGTGCCTATGCTGGCCAACTATCACCAAACTGTATTAATCCATATGGAGCTGGCCATATGGATTGCAAATAAAGCATATCGGAGAAGATTGAGGATCTATCCAGTGTTGCTTTTGAGTAGCCTTCAATCGAGTTTCACTTGTTTGTTTGGAAACTGCTGAAACTGATCAAGTCCACTCTGATTTCTTTCCCCTTTGGGAGATCCAACCAAATCATATTCTGTTCTTCCAGTTGATTTCCACAACCTTCTAATTTTTTTTAAAATCCTGCATCCTGCTCCCCCTGCTCAGTTCCTTCCTGTACATCTTCCTTATTGGTGATCAGAATATCCTCCCTGGCTGCCCGATGGCCACTTGCATCAATCTGTGATGTGTATTGCACGTTTGCATGGCTGCAATGTGCCAGGGTCTTCATGAGCCACGTCTCCGATTGGTATCCCTTGTTTCTGAAAATCCAAAATACCAAAAATGAAGGTTCCGCAGGGTGGGCTGGGAAGTGGTGGGGACAGCTGTGCCCTCTGGGACTGCCGAAGTATGTAGGTGTGTGAGTGCACACAGAGAGCCAGGCAACAATGCTTATTTTCCATGGTCACTCTTTTTGATCCTCCACTAATCAACTGATCACACACTGATAAGCTGATCCTGCACTGACCGACTGATCCTGCACTCAACTGTTGCCTTTTGAGTTGCTAAACACCCATGAGTGAATTTGTTTATGCCTGCCCTCAGTTTGCTCGTTTGTCTTCAAATGAATTTCTTCTGTCTTTGCTATAAAAGTTATTTTTGTCATCTGTCCCAATCATTTTCCCTTTAAATTGTTGATGTCAAATTTCATTGAAACAAACTGTGAGGCAGAAATGGAGGACCAAAGCATTGCAAAGCTGTTGATGTGCTCGTGATTCCCTATCTCCTTCCATCCATTGTCCTGTTGCAGACAGAAGAGACTGGGAGGATAACTTTTCCCCTTCTTTTCGCTCAGTCATCTGCTTCAAGGTTTGTTTAAGAAGGAATGTTTCAAACCATGTTGTGTTTTGTGTTGCAATTTTCAGTAATGAGCATGAAGCAAAAATGCATTCTGTTCTATTACCCTGATGAACTTATGTAAGGTATGATTTATCTGGATAGCATGCAAAACAATACTTTTCACTGTGTCTTGGTTCATGTGACAATAATAAATCAAATCAATTCAAAAGCTTTTGGGTGAGTTCACTTCAGATGAAAAGATATATTCTGATGGCCATGAGATGTATCTGCAATGTAGTCTGTCTGGAGTTGGGCATCGGGCCCATGCCAAAATCCCAGTTGCAGGTGATTCTGTGGGAATTTTCCAAGAATGTAAAGACTCCAAAGGACAATTTCCCTGCATTTAGATCCCTTTGAAAGGAGCCATTAAAGTTGAAGAAGTCAGAAGGTTCCTCTATAATTAGGCTAATGTAACCCAGCAAAAGTTCAAGGATTAAAGATTTTCTCTATCTCTCGTGGAACTATTAAACTGAACATCTGACTCACTGTTCACTCCCTCCCGACCACGCACTCCCTTCCCCCCGCACCCTCATACCTGATTCCTTCTACCCCGGACTACCACCCCGTCCCAGACCAGAAACAACCCCCCTGCCCCCACCCCCAACAACTGCCAGACCGTAATCCCCCATAAACTACCAGCCTGATAGACCCTAGCAACACTAAACCAACCTCCCCTAAGCTTATTGACCTAGCACCCTAGCCCCTTAAACAACTGCCACACTCACCCCATATAGATTTTATGTACTTATCCTTTCACAGGAGCTGACAAAGTGTCTGGCTGTGCTGTTGGACATTAAGATCACAAAATGCAGTACATTTACCACTGCAAATGGCCAATTCTTCCCACTCCTGGATTCATGGACAGGTTCCTAACTGGAAGCCAAGATCCAGGAATTTCCAATGCAGAAATCTTCTAAAGTTAAATGGAGATGTTTTAGTCCAATCGGGGCAGAAATAGGGTTACCTGGGCTAATTATTCTCACAACTTTCCAGAATGTAAGGACAAGTAAGCATGGTCACTGCCTCATTCACCCTTACACTCATAAACAAAGAACAATCAATTCTAGGGACAAAGCATTCGTTTGGGTTTTTAGCAGAAATGGAAGAAGTAAATCATGTGCCAAAATTTCAATTCATTAAGATGTACACATTGCTGGATGTGTTCTTCTACATGGGTTTTTGGGTGACTGCAGTTGGAAGCTTCGTTATCTACTGACATTATTATGACCGAATTTCTGGAGAACTAAACATTTTGTTGATGAGAACAAAACAGCCCCACCTTTTACCGTCTCAATGCCTGGGCTGACCACTTGACCAGGCAGAGTTCAATTCAGGTCACTGGACACGAAATGTTAACCCTGCTTTCTCTCCACAGACACTGCCAAACCTGCTGAGTTTCTCTAGCAATTTCTGTTTTTGTTTCAAATTCCCAGCATCTGCATTTCTTTATCATATTTTAGGGTTCCGTCTTTTCCTGCTGGTTTCCAGACAGACCCATTTCTGTCTGGTTTTCAAAATGTCAAGGTCTGTTATCTCAAGTCACTTTCAATCATGTGACAACATGATCAGCGCTTCTATTGTCCCATACAAATGATTCAGCGAGAATTCATTGCTACTTCTCTTCACCTCTGCATGTGATGTATGGGTCCTCCCGCACCACTCTTTGTTGAGGGTCAAAACTTGTTAAGCTGGAGTTTGTGGGGTGAGGTGGGGAACTTTTGAATTCTGAGACTTAGTAACTATGCTGTCAATGGGAAGCATAAATTCTCAAGCTGGCTCATATCAGTCATTTACGTTTTGAGAACAATCCAGCAACAGGTTAAGACATGAATGAAGTCTGTGCAGAAATCATAAAACGGTGGTCACCTGATTTTTGGCAGCTATGTCCAGCACTGTCCACTTTCAAAAGTCACGTTGAATAAAGTTCATATCCTGAAAACAGGGGTATAATACCTTACTGGGCATGACAGTATTTCTTACATTCATATAGAACATGTTCAAGCTATGACAATGAGCCAACCTTACAGAAACGCATGCAGTACATTCTACTGTTTTATGTGCTTGGATTGTGAATCCGATGATACCAGCCACATTTTTTTTTTGTCCTATGCTGAGTTAAACCTAATGTCTCTTCTTTTTTTAATCAACCTGTTCAGAAATGTTATTACTGTCCTCTGGAGCAGGTAAGACTGGAACTGCACATCTGCCTCTGATGAATTGAGAGACACAAGACTTTAATTTCTTTGTTTAGAATCATCCACGCAATTTAAGTTGACAAACATGACAGCAGTGGCTCGACAGTCACATAATAAGCATCAAATTCAACATGCATGACAGACACAGAACGTTTACTATACAACTGCACAGTTGTATTTTGTTACCACGTTTTATCCTTTATAATTATTGTGATGGACATCCAGCTGTTTGATCATTTTCTAAGTTTATTATTGTGAATAGGGCATTTTGCACCACTAAGACCTTATGTTAGATTTGTCACATAGTTAATCAATGTGGAAGAAGACTTTCACCTGTGGTCACCTGAAATATACTTGAAACTTTCTCGATATGCACATCTGTCTGCAGAGAGTTTTTGGAAAGATTTTGTTTCTTCTGTTTCAAAGTCAGGGACAGTCCCGAATGTTATCCAGTTGTTGGTCTTAAAATTGTTGTGGTCTGCAACAAGGCCTTCTCAAAGTCTGGTGGACGTGACCAGCATCTCCTTTACCAAAGTGCTTTCTTTATACATAACAGAAAAGTGAAGTCATGATGGTGCTTTTGTGAGGCATACTAAAAATAAATAGAGCATATAACCTCAGGGAGATGACGCAGTCTGCAACTGCACTCTGCAATTTAATTGCTTTGGCATTCATCAGATTATTCACGGACAGCCCACAGCATTGCATTCTTCTGCAAAATATGATCTTGAAAGAGTGGAGTGTCTTAAAAGGTGAAAAAAGTTGGATATTGCTCAAAAGCACATAACTCATATTTATGACGATAAAGGGAAGGCAGAGCTAGGTCAAGCTCATTGTGAGCCCAGAGTATTCCATGTGACATCAATACCAAGGTGAGGACAAGGTGTCATGTGGAATCAAATAGTGACAGCATCAATGCCAATATCAGTACAAATACAATAGATTAAATGGCTTGCCAAATGACTGCTGCCAAAGATTCAACAGGTCTGCATAACACCCAGTGAAATGATTGGACAACACGGTGGCACAGTGGTTAGCGCTGCTGCCTCACAGCACCAGGAATCACAGTTCGATTCCACCCTCGTGTGACTGTATGGAGTTTGCACATTCTCCCCATGTCTGCTTGGGTTTCCTCTGGATGCTCCTGTTTTGTCCCATAGTTCAGAGATGTGCCGGTTAGGTGGACTGGCCATGGGAAATGTGGAGCTACAAAGATAGGGCAGGGATGGTGATTCTGGGCGGGATGCTCTTCAAAGAGTCAGTGTGGACTTGATGGGCCAAATGGCCAGCTTCCACACTGTAGGGATTCTGTGATTCTATGAAATATCCTTTGCTATGTAACCATTCCTAAAAACACTCTGTGTACCAAGCTCCCATGGACAGCAGTAGTTCAAGAAAGCAACTCACTCACCACCACCTTCTCAAGGTGAATTAGGGATGGGCAATAAATACTGACCAAGCCAGCAATGCTATCCTATGAATGAAAAATAACAACAAACCCTATTTGAGCTCCTGTTAAATTTTGTAGAAAATTTGCGGTCCATTAACCAGTCTTAACTGGTGTGTTCATGAGGATACGTATGTCACCTATTATGTTGATAGATCTTTACAGAAATACTTAGGATGTTTCATATAATTTAAAGTGTAAAACCTTCAATTAATATTTTATACAGTAAGCTCAGGAGCCCTCTGATAGTCATTTTTACCTCATTCAAAGAATGTTAATTAGCATGTCATCGATTGCCCAATTCAGAGTGATCCTCATCCACAGTTATGAGAATATAGACCTGATCGTGAAATGTAAAACTAATAGTACAAGAGTTGCAGCCACTGTATAGAAACTGGGGGAAAAAAAATGAGAAACACATTTTAGTTATACTTCTAGGACAAACAAAAGCATACAATGGCGTGTTTATTAATTAAGTGAACTTGGCTTCACATTGTAATTCTTCAGTTCAGAGAAATAAAGGTTGAAGTGGCCAAATGGCTATTAGCCAAGTAAGGTAGAATGACGGATTTGAAATGACTCAGAGTAGTCTGAAATGTCATTGTTCAGCTTAACATTTCAACGAATACTTCTCACATTAAACCAAACAACCTTGAGAATAGCAATGTGTTGCATACTCGTTTTGAAAGAAATAATTAAAATGGTGACAACAAATCTCACCCAGAATCTAAGTTTTGATTACCATAGGTGAACATTTAAAAAAGCTTGTCAAAACTCCAGTTTTGAGAAAAGCTTAGAAGTGTTTATCAAAGAGGGTTTTGCTGCAGTTACTGGAAGAACACATGCACATGGGATAGGTGTATGTATACATGGAAAAGTTACAAAACAGTAATAATCTAAAGATTTTTTTTCTCAAATAAAATTGTTGCTGTCTGCTGTGCCAGGTGTGGCAACAATCTCAAACAGCTCAGAACAGTCCCGTATATTTGCCTTCTCACCTGACTGCTATGCTGGTGAATGAAATTTTCAAGTCTGAGACTGATAGATGTTTTGGTAATTAAATGTAAGAAGGTAAGTGGATGGAATGTCGCTCATTAGAACTAAATTGAATTTATTATCACATGTACTCAAATGAGTACAGTGAAAAGTTTATAAGTCACCACTTCCAGCACCATCTTAGGTACAAATATACCTACAACAATTCTTAGTTACAGAATAGAGAAATGAAGAAAAAATGTAACATTACAGCTATACATAGTATGACTGTAGATCTGAAAAAACAGGAATCAAAGTTAACTGCGGAACAGTTCAGCCATGTCATTGAACATTGGAACAGAATTGAAATGTTGAATAGTCAACTCCTGTTTTTTTTTTCTTCATTTGTGCCTTTATTAAATTAGTCTTGTCGCAGATTCACTCCACCTTTATTCACAAACAGTGAAGTATTGTGACCGTAACGCTCCAGAATTCCAACATTATAAGGAGAGTCATCCTCCAAGACAAATGCAAAGCCATCTCTTCATAAAATAAGAGATAACAAGGTGTAGAGCTGGATGAACGCAGCAGGCCAAGCAGCATCTGAGGAGCAGGAAAGCTGATGGTTCGGGTCTGGACCCATCTTCAGAAATGGGGGAGGGGAGGGGGATTCTGAAATAAATACAGAGAGAGGGGAAGGTGGATGGAAGATAGATAAAGGAGCAGATAGGTGGAGAGGAGATGGACAGGTCCAGGAGGCTGCGATGGAGCCAGTAAAGGTGAGTGTAGGTGGGGAGTTAGGATGGGGGTTGGTCAGTCCAGGGAAGACGGACAGGTCAAGGAGGTGGGGATGAGGCTGATAGATAGGAGGTGGGGGTGGGGGCTGAAGTGGGACGAGTGGACAGGTGAAAGAAAGGACGGACAGGTTAGGGAGGCGGGGAGAAGCTGGGCTGGTTTTGGGATGCTGTCAGGGGTGGGAAGATTTTGAAGCTTGTGAAGTCTGCATTGATACCACTGGGCTGCAGGGTTCCCAACTGAAAAATGAGGTGCTGTTCCTGCGACCTTCGGGTGGCACCGTTGTGGCACTGGAAGAGGTCCAGGACGGACATGTCGTCCAAGGAGTGGGAGGGGGAGTTGAAATGGTTCGCGACTGGGAGGTGCAGTCGTTTTTCGCGAACCAAGCTTAGGTGTTCTGCAAAGCGGTCTTCAAGCCTCCGCTTGGTTTCCCCGATGTAGAGGAGGCCACATCGGGAACAGCGGATACAGTACACCACATTAGCAGATGTGCAGGTGAACATCTGTTTGATGTGGAAAGTTTTCTTGGGGCCTGGAATGGGGCTGAGAGGGGAGGTATAGGAGCAGGTGTAGCACTTCCTGCTGTTGCAGGGAAAAGTGCCGGGGGTGGTGGGGCTGGAGAAGAGTGTGGTCCGGACAAGGGAGTCAGGGAGAGAGTGGTCCCTTCGGAAGGCAGATAAGGGTGGGGAGGGAAAAATGTCTTTGGTGGTGGGGTCGGATTGCAGATGGTGGAAGTGGTGGAGGATGATGCTTTGGATTGGAGGTTGGTGGGGTGGTACGTGAGGACGAGGGGGATTCTGTTTTTGTTGTTATTGTGGGGATGGGGTGTGAGGGATGAGTTGCGGGAAACGCGAGAAACTCAGTCGAGGGCGTTTTCAACCACTGTGGAGGGGAAGTTGCGGTCCTTGAAAAATGAGGACATCTGGGATGTCTGGGAGTGGAATACCTCATCTCGGAAGCAGATGCGGCAGATGTGAAGGAATTGGGAATAGGGGATGGCATTTTTGCAGGAAGGTGGATGAGAGGAGGTGTATTCTACGTCGCTGTGGGGGTTGGTAGGCTTGAAATGGATATCGGTTTCCAGGTGGTTGCCAGAGATGGAAACAGAGAGCTCCAGGAAGGAGAGAAAGGTATTGAAGATGGTCCAGGTGAACTTAAGGTTGGGGTGGAAGGTGTTAGTGAAATGGATGAACTGTTCAAGCTCCTCGTGGGAGAACGAGGTGGCGCCGATACAGTCATCGATGTAACGGAGGAAGAGTTGGGGATAGGGCCAGTGTAGCTTCGTAAGAGGGATTGTTCCACGTATCCTACAAAGAGGCGGGCATAGCTTGGGCCCATGCAGGTACACTTGGCCACACCCTTTGTCTGTAGGAAGTGGGAGGAATTGAAGGAGAAGTTGTTGAGGGTGAGGACGAGTTCACCTAAGCGGATTAGGGTGTCATTGGAGGGGGACTGGTCAGGCCTGCAGGACAGGAAGAAGCGGAGGGCCTTTAGACCATCGGCATGGGGAATGCAAGTATATAGGGACTGGATGTCCATGGTAAAGATGAGGCGTTGGGGACCAGGGAATCGGAAGTTTTGGAGGAGGTGGAGGGTGAGGGTGGTGTCACGGTCGTAGGTAGGGAGTTCCTGGACCAAGGGGAGAAAATGGAATCGAGATAAGTGGAGGTAAGTTCGGTGGGGCAGGAGCAGGCAGAGACAATGGGTCGACCAGGGCAGTCAGGTTTGTGGATTTTGAGAAGGAGATAGAAGTGGGCAGTGCGGGGTTGGGGAATGATGAGGTTGGAGGCTGTGGGTGGGAATTCACCTGAAGTGATGAGGTTGTGGATGGTCTGGGAGATTATGTTTTGGTGGTCAGGGGTGGGGTCATGATCAAGGGGGCAGTAGTAGGAGGTGTCAGAGAGCTGTCGCCTGGCCTCGGCGATGTAGAGCCACCTTTACTGGCTCCATCCCCGCCTCCTTGACCTCTCTGTCTCCTCTCCACCCATCTGCTCCTTTATCCATCTTCCATCCACCTCCCCTTCTCTCTCTATTTATTTCAGAATCCCCTTTCCCTCCCCCATTTCTGAAGAAGGGTCCAGACCCGAAACATCAGCTTTCCTGCTCCTCTGATGATGCTTGACTTGCTGTGTTCATCCAGCTCTACACCTTGTTATCTCAGATTGTCCAGCATCGGCAGTTCCTACTATCTCATCATAAAATAATCTCTGCTTGTTACTAGCAGCCTAGGAGGTCATAAGTTGGGGAGATAGGTATCGAGCATGATTTTGCAATATTTCACAATTCAGAATCATCCTCTGTTGTTCCAGCTGAATGGAAGGAGCCTTATTACTGTACAGGGAGTAACAAGTCCAGGTTGACTAGTAGATGCAGATTTGAAGGTCTGACTTGCTTAGTCCTGCTCATATTGCTTACGGGTCAGGGTAGATTGTTGTAGGTGAATTCCGATTGTTGAAGGGTCTTGACCAAGGAGCAACAGTGATAAGATTAAATAGTTGACACTTTGGCATGGAAAACAAAGGTTTTCCATAGTGCAAAGTGGGGCTGAATTGAAAAGCCGAATAATGCAAGTGGTAGATGAGGAAATTTGAACTCAATAAGTTTTGAAATAAAAGGATAACCTGGGTTGTTGTAAAAGTCTGTCTAATTTATTAATGCCCTTTAGAGTCTGCCATCCTTACCTGACCTAGCCTGTAGTGACCTCAACACCCGCAGCAATGTATGGGACACAACTTCCCTCTGGGACTGACACCAAATACACTGCTGTAGCCAGTGATACCCACATCCATGAATTTTTGTTTTTAAAAATGTGATTAGGACAGTTTGTTCACATGGAAGGTGAATGACCTTGCAGGCTGTAGGGACCAAATGGCCTGCTTCTGTGCATTCTGCATAAAACAATAACTGAGATTGCATATTTTTCTTTCTTACATGACATCATCGCACTGCATTCCTCAGTGTCAGTAACCCCGTGTGATTTATTTGCAAGTTATAGAGAAAGGTTTGCCAAACATCTTGGCATAAGGATCATACCTCAAAAACAAAAGTTGTGCCTTTAGGCTATAGAATCACAATCGCAAAAATGCAAGTGCAACAGGATCATACCTGCTGGTGGCCTCTGATGCAGGGGAGCTTTAAGCTTAATAGCAGTCCATCTTGCCATGAGGCTGAAAATACAACTTGCACTCAAGATGGGGAAAGAATCCTCTTTAATAACCATTAATTTAAATTGTCCAGCTGGTTTTGTGACATTTATAGATGGTATTAGCCAAGCACAAATTGAAAACAGGCAATTATGCCAATCCACAAAGTCTTATTACTCAAATCCTGAAACTTCAAACAAACATTAGTTTGAACTGGTAAATTCAATCTGCTCAAAAACTTGTGTAATCTACACTCACCTGGAAACTGAATGTACAGCAGATCCAAAGCATTCTGACTGCAAGTTTTTGCATGTGACAGTTTGGAAGTCATTTATTAAATTCATTAGTTTGCTGAATTTCGAGGCAAGAAGTAATCCTTATGTACTGTGTATTCTAATAAATTTGCTGACAATGAGAATGGCATTCTCCAACACGTGAATGCATTTAACTTCAGGCCAAAGCTTCAATGCAAGGATTTTCAACTTTGAAAACTCAAACTTTGAATCTCAGTAAATCAGATTTAAGAAAAGGTGGTGGAAAGGATTTTTGTAAAAGGTATTTTTTTTGGCTTTTTATGCAGCTATGATGTGAACCTAACAATGCATCAAATTCCAAAAGTGCAATGTTATTTTGTCCATGGATCAATTGAGGGGGAGAAATCTAAGAGATAGAGGGACACACATTTGAAAATGCTGGGCTGCTTAAAGTCTAACTCTAGTAAGAATGTCCTCATTGTTGGAGTCACAAGTGAAGTATAGGAACAGGAATATGTTGTTGAGCCCTGTACAGCGATTCCACCATTTGTTTAAACTAGGGTTGATCTCTGTCTTAGCTAGATTGCATGTATTTTAACTCCTTATTGATGAGGCAGAAGAAGGGAAAACTGGATGATGGATGAAATATGCAGTATTCAAAAACAATTTGTGTTCGTGGTGATGCCAGAGATGTTGACCTTGAGGAGAATAATTGTGGGTCATTTGAGTGATGTTATCTTTTAAGTGTCATACTCCAGAGAATGGATTTACAGTAATTAACTTTATTTTATTTGCATAAACTTACAGCCCATCCATTCAAAAAAGCAGAAAAAGGGATAAAATTGTCAGTAGGACTATGGCTGACAGTTTTTGTGTATGTATCTACTTGAAGGGAAAAAAAAATTTCCATCATCAAACAAATTATCTCTGTGTGAAGAAAAACACTTTGTTTTGATGATGTGAACCTGTTCACTGACCAATTTGGAAAGAGTTTGGGGATGTATGGTTGTTGTCAGTAACTGCTGTGAGATCTGTGCTGCCAAATTTAAGCCATATTTTAGCTCTTAAATACTTGCTGTCATTTAATAGTCATTCACAGACTCTGCATTCTGTCAGGAAATTAATCTCTTTTTAACCATCTTTGTTCTGATGGATGGCCAAAGCTTCAAGTGATTACAGTACTAAAGCAAACCAAAAACTTAACAATTCTAATGTTGTATCTGTCGCTAATGTGATATTTAGTTAATGTATTTCAAAGTGGTTTTATTCTAATTTTTCAAGTTTGTTTTGGTTAACTGCATTTCACAATTGTAAATGGCAAGCTCTGTAAGACATGTACTATACAGTTTTCTATTAGTCTGTGAGACTATGTTTAGTCTTTGTTTCTGTAACCAACTTTTATATGCGTTTGCTAACATAATTTAAGTATAAATTAATGATTTATGGATTAGTAATCCACAAGTGAAAATACAATGTGGATTAGTAATCCACATTGTAACATTTTAGGATTATTGTAATTCATGTTAAATGTATGCTACTGTATAATCTTTCAAAAGCACAGTTACACTTTGTGTGCTAACCATACAACATGTTATTTGAGATATCTCTGGCGATGAAATATTGAAATACTTACAATTATCCAGGTTTGTAAATGCACTGAAATTCATTAAAACTCTTCAATTCCCCACCATCTTCTTTAGATCCAGCCTTTTAAATCATTATGATTTGGATAATGCTGTGAGGAGCTTGAATCCAATTGTGCACGGTGATAATGGTTCATTTTTGTCCATGTTGGTCAGGATGATCCAGAACCCGGAGAGAACTGTGTGAATTTAGATCCATAAAACTATGGTTCTCATTAGATCCGAAATAGATGGATGATGCCTTGATTCAATCACGTAGATATTCACCCTTAGACTAAGTTCTGGATAGCTTATGTGCCAGCCAACTACTCAGGAAGAACTTGTAGGAGGCCAGGTTTATTTTAAGGCTCAGTTTTCATTTAGAAATTACCTGGTGTTTGGCAAGTGGAAAATAAGCACCCATCTCTCTCTGAAAATGTCAAACAGAATTCCGCATATATGTAAGACTTTGATCTGTGTGTTAACTGACTTACTTCCTGACTCAGTCACCCAGGAACTGTGAGAGTAGGTATGAGGTACAATGTATTCCCTTTAAACATGTGTTGAGACATTATAAGAGATAGGCAAAATGTACATGATGCATGTTCTGCAATTTGTCCCTTAAATTTATGTCATCTCAAGTTCTCTTAGATTCACAGCTTCTGAAATCACTCAAACTTTGGTCCAAACATGGATAAAAGAGCTGAACTTGAGAGGAGAAAAGGCAGTTAGTACCCTGAAATTGTCAGCATTTCACCAAGTGTGACATCAATAAGCCCTAGCAAAACAAGTCACTGAGATTTGTTATGAGACACCACTGGAGCAGCTGGGTCTTGAAACAGGACTTCTGGCTCATAACTCCTCAGGGTAGCATCCTAGGCTCGGTAATCTTCAGATTTATCAATGACCTTGCCGATCATCATCAGGTCAAATGAAGGATTTGTTCTGTACTCAGCACCATTAGTAAATGGTCAGATATTGGAGGAGTCCATGTCCAAGTACAGCAAAAACTAGATGTCATTCAGCTTTGGCTGATAAGTGGCAAGTAGCATTCACACCACATAGGTGCTAGGCAATGACCACTTCCAAAATAAGAAAATTCAATCTTGATGTTTAATAGTCTCACTGTCACTGAGTCTTCCACCATCAACATCCTTGGAGTTATCATTGACCAGAAACTAAACTGGACTAGCCACGTAAGTCATAAGTACTGCACCTACAAGAGCAGTTCAGAGTCTGGGAATCCATCTGAATAGTTCATCTCCTGATCCCTTAAATCCTGTCCACAATCTACAAAGCACAAGTCAGGAGCGTAATGGAACACTCTACATTTGATGGATACAACTCCAATAATACTCAAGAAGCTTGACACCATCCGGGACAAAGCAGTTCATTTGAATGGTACCCCATAACCATTTTCAACATTATTACTTTTAAATCAGTCCTGGGGCATGGGCATTGCTGGCTGGACCAGCATTTATTGCATGTCCTTAGTTGCCCTTGAGAAGATGGTGGTGAGCTGCCTTTTTGAACCGCTGCAGTTTGCGTGCTGTCTGTTGACCACAATGTCCTGAGAGAGAAAGTTCCAGGATTTTGACCCAGTGACAGTGAAAGAATGGTGATATATTTCCAAGTCAGGGTGGTGACTGGCTTGGAGGGGAACTTCTAAGTTGAGGTGTTGCCATGTATCTGCTGCCCTTGTCCTTCTATATGGAAGTGGTCATGGGTTGCGGTCTGAAGATCTTCTGTCTGAATTTCTGCAGTGCATCTGGTAGAGAGTACACACTAATGCTATTGAGTGTCTATACTGAAGGGAGTGGATGTTTGTGGATGTGGTGCCTGCTTTGTCCTAGATGGTGTCAAGTTTCTTCCCTCCACCCAGAAGACACAGTAGCAGCAGTGTGTGCCACCTATAAAATGTACTGCAACAACATACCAAGACTTGTCAGATAGCTCCGTTCAAGCATGTGACCTGTACCAGCTAAAAAGATGAGATGCAAACATGGGAACACTACAGGCAGTGATACCAGCTCTCAGCCATTCAGCATCCTAACTTGGAATGATACCACTGTTCTCACAGTTTCTGGGTCAAAACTCTGTAAATTCTTTCCTAACGGGATTATAGGGTATGTCTATACAATGCAGAATGCAGCAGGTCAAGAACGCAGCTCACCACCACCTTCTCCAGGGCAATTAAAAATGGGCGATAAATGTGGTCGAGCCATGAGTGGATTTTCAAAACTGTACAACGGGTTCCAATATTTGTACAATGAAGACGTCTACTGCTTACAGCTGATTGGTGCCTCAGCTGGCCAAGGAAAGATCCCTTTCAAAATAGTGATAACAGGAACCAACCCCATTTAGAGGCTGTGATAACAAGGCGTGGGGCTGGATGAACACAGCAGGCCTCCCACTTCCTACAGACAAAGGGGGTGGCCATGGGTACCCGCATGGGCCTTAACTATGCCTGCCTCTTTGTAGGTTACGTGCAACAATCCCTCTTCCGTACCTACACTGGCCCTAAACCCCACCTCTTCCTCCGCTACATTGATGACTGCATCGGCGCCGCCTCGTGCTCCCACGAGGAGCTCGAACAGTTCATCCACTTCACCAACGCCTTCCACCCCAACCTGAAGTTCACCTGGACCATCTCCAACACTTCTCTCTCCTTCCTGGACCTCTCTGTCTCCATCTCGGGTAACCACCTAGAAACCGATGTCCATTTCAAGCCCACTGACTCCCACAGCTACCTGGAATACACCTCCTCCCACCCACCTTCCTGCAAAAATGCCATCCCCTATTCCAAATTCCTTCGCCTCTGCCGCATCTGCTCCCAGGATGAGACATTCCACTCCTGTACATCTCAGATGTCCTCATTCTTCAGGGACCGCAACTTCCCCCCCACAGTGGTCGAGAACGCCCTCGACTGTGTCTCCCGCATTTCCCGTAACACATCCCTCACGCCCCGTCCCGGCAATAATAACCAAAAAAGAATCCCCCTCGTCCTCATGTACCACCCCACCAACCTCCGGATCCAACGCATCATCCTCCGACACTTCCGCCATCTGCAATCCGACCCCACCACCAAAGACATCTTTCCCTCCCCACCCTTATCTGCCTTCCGGAGGGACCACTCCCTCCACGACTCCCTTGTCCGCTCCACACTCCCCTCCAGCCCCACCACACCCGGCACTTTTCCCTACAACCGCAGGAAGTGCTACACCTGCCCCCACACCTCCTCCCTCACCCCAATCCCAGGCCCCAAGAAGACTTTCCACATCAGGCAGATGTTCACCTGCACATCTGCCAATGTGGTATACTGCATCCGCTGTACCCGTTGTGGCTTCCTCTACATCGGGGAAACCAAGCGGAAGCTTGGGGACCGCTTTGCAGAACACCTGCGCTCAGTTCGCAACAAACAACTGCACCTCCCAGTCGCGAACCATTTCAACTCCCCCTCCCATTCCTCAGACAACATGTCCATCCTGGGCCTCCTGCAATGCCACAATGATGCCACCCGAAGGCTGCAGGAACAGCAAATCATATTCAGCCTGCGAACCCTGCAGCCCAATGGTATCAATGTGGATTTCACAAGCTTCAAAATCTCCTCTCCCTCAACCACATCCCAAAACCAGCCCAGCTCATCCCCACCTCCCTGACCTGTTTTTGCTCTCACCTATCCCCTCCTCCCACCTCAAGCCCCACCCCCATCTCCTATCTACTAACATCATCCCGCCCCCTTGACCTGTCCGTCCTCCCTGGACTGACCCATCTCCTCCCTACCCCCCCACCTACACTCACCTTTACTGGCTCCCTCCCCACCTCTTCGACCTGTCTGCCTCCTCTCCACCTATCCTCTCCTCTATCCATCCTCTATCCACCTCCCCCTCTCTCCCTATTTATTTCAGAACCCTCTTCCCTTTCCCCATTTCTGATGAAGGGTCTAGGCCCGAAACGTCAAGTTTTCCTGCTCCTATGATGCTGCTTGGCCTGCTGTGTTCATACAGCCCCACGCCTTGTTATCTCGGATTCTCCAGCATCTGCAGTACCTTTTATCTCTGATGCCATTTAGAAGCTGTTACTGCATTGTTGACATCAAATTCAGTTAAAAGCAATCCATTTGTAACCTGTTTGCAATTTGATAAGTTGAAGCCATGTTTCAGTAATTTCTCTTTCAAAAGCTTTCAGAGCTTTGAAATCTCTGAATGCACCCATTAATTTTACAAAGTATACTTTCTGAGCTGTCAGCCTTGTGGACTGTAAATGTACTCTTTGCAAGGCATTTCTTCAGTGATCAGTGAACACTTCTTCTGGCTGGAAGCAGCCAAAGATAGTTGGGATTAGATAACTGCCATAAGCAGCTCTTGCCACGATGTTCTCAAACTCAGATGATTGCCTTCCCTTAACTGTTGCCATCTTCTATTTTGTATGAGATATGTCTGCAGTCAGAGGAGAGTTTGCCAGCAGCAATCCCTGTTGACTTCACTTTACTAGCTCTCCTGGGTGCCACATTCAAATGTTTCCCTGGTGGCAAAGAGAGTTGATGTCATCTCGCCTCTGGAATTCAAGTTTTGTTTTCGTATTTGAATAAACGCTGTAATAAACTTCAACACTGATTCAAACAGAACTCAAAATGAACATCAGTGTGTATGTTATTGCTGAGGAAATGTCACTTGACAGTTATATTGCTGGTTCCTTCCATTACTTCGCTGATGGTCTCTTTTTATGATCTAACAAGTCTAAAACGAAGATTCTTGATGGTTCCAGCCAGACAAAAATTAGACTTTAAATAATTTTACAGACATAGTGCAATAGTTTGTTTTTTGTTTGGACCATTTATAATATGCAATTCCTATATATTTATAGCAGTAAGATCACAATGTTTGGGGCCAGTTAGCTCATTTGGCCAGCAGCAAAGGTTCAATTTCCATTCTAGCAATCGGGAACTTGAGACTTGCCTTTATGACCTGTCCCTGAGAGTGCCAGGTAATTACAATGCACCACTGATAAAACTGGCAAGCAAACAGTTCAAGATTAAGCATCAGGACACAAGGAGCCAAGGACCTGCCTGTGGACAGCGTAAATGTGAAGGAGTGACAAGGCAGAATACAGGAAAGAGACAGAGTGTTTGGCGGCATGGTGTAAATATAGCAATCTCACCCTCAACGTCAGCAAAACAAAGTAGCTGGTCGTTGACTTCGGGAAACGGGTTGGAGGGCACGCCCCTGTCTGCATCAATGGTGCTGAGATATAGATGTTCAAAAACATCAAGCTCCTAGGAGTGAAAATTACCAACAATCTGTCCTGGACCACCCACATTGATGTGATAGTCAAGAAAGCACAGCAACACCTTTACTTCCTCAGTAGGCGAAGGAAATTTGTCCTGTGTATAAAGACTCTTCCCAATTTTTCTAGATGCACCATAGAAGGTATTCTACTCAGATGCATCATAGTTTGGTATGTCAACTGCTCTGCCCAAGACTGTAAGAAACTACAAAGTTGTGAACACAGCCCAGTTCATTACGCAAGACAAACTTCCACCATTGATTCCATCTATACTTATCGCTGCCTCAGAGAGGCAGCCAACATAATCAAAGAACCCTCCCACCCCAGTTATAATTTCTTACAACCTCTTCCATCAGGCAGAAGATACTAAAGCTTAAAGACAAATGCCAACAGATTCAAGAACAGCTTCTTCCCTGCTGTTATTAGACTTCTGAATTGACATCTCAAATTTTAAATTTAATGTTGCTCTCGCTGCTTGTGCACCTTCTTTGCAGCTGTAACATTGTATTTTTTAGTTCTGTTCTATCATCCTTATGCACACTGTATGATCTGCCTGTGCTGCATGCAAAGCAAAACTTTTCACTGTAACTAGGTTCATGTGACATTAATAGATCAAATCAAATCAACACAGACACTCCAAAATTGCTTGGTAAAATTTTGGAATTTTCAATTATGAAAGAGAGACTCTATTTAAGCAAGTGTTTCAAAAAGTTTTCATAAATAGGACTACATCATAATTCAAGTAAATGTAAGCCAAAATAGTGGGGTATAAGCATATTTCTATTTGTGGACAGAAATTGCAGTTGGTCGTGTTAGAAAGTAAATTGTGCTTCCAATTAAAAGGTAATGACAGGGCAAGTCGCTGTTCAGCAATAAGCTGGTTGAAATTATATGCAGGCTGCTTGAGTTTTCTCTTAAAACTACATTGCAAGACAAGGGTAAAGACTGCATTTTACACTTTACAACTTTACAGATGCAGCATTAAGTTCACAAGCATCAGGTCATAGCCACTACACCAACTTTATCAGACTGTTAATGTTCTTGCTGTTGTGACCTGTGATCTATATCTTTACTACCTATATTTGTTACTATACAATCCCCATTTGACATTTTTTGTGATTATCTTCTTTGTAATTTAGCCATTTCTTCCTTTTTTTTCTTTTCTCTCCTTGAAGTTTACATGAGATAAATAGTTTCTGCTAAGAGTGTAGATTTGAACTTGGTATTTATTCACAGAGCTGTAACTCCAAGGACTAAATCTGAACTCTGTAGTGTTGGCAAGTGGTGTGCACGAAATTTTGAAAACGGAAATCTCTAAATTAAATAGTTGAATGATAATCATCAACTATCTGATAACTTATCAGGAAGAAATAGATGTCCAAAGACATTGCTAACAAGTCTAAGAGGTTTTCCTTGTAATATAATGCTTTATACAGAAATACAAGTTTATTTAATTTTGGTTGGTCTTGTTAATTAATTTTTACTTAAGGAGAGAGAAGTGAATCAGTTAATTGTGTAGTGTACAATTGTCAGCAGTTATGGTAGTAACTGAGAATTAATATGAATAGATTAAACTGAAACTGCGTATTAGTTTACCTTGAAATGTATTGATCTTCAAAATGTATAGATGCAATGTATAGATCTTTACTATACTGCTACAGCCCAACAAATGACTGATTGCAATGTCACACTTGATAAGGTGTCAAGGAAGCTTCAAAGGGATGTGTTTAAAAGGGAGAAATACACTGCAGCTGAGCTGTAATCTTCTGGGGGTTATCTCAGACTGCAAACATAATGGGAGAAAAGACAGCAGTCTAGGCGGGAGATGTGTTTTATATCATCCTCTTCTGGAAATGTTCAAGTGCTGGGTTAAAAGCCAGTTCAACCCTGGCCTGTATGTGTTAATGGAGAAAGATGTGTTTGTCAACTGTGTACTGGCCTGGGTCTGAGGGCTTGTGTGCTGTGAAGGTCAGAGTCAAAAAAAAAAAATCATCCACTAATCACCCTTGCATTTCAGGTAAAGAATCTCTTGCTCAGAGTGCTAGTATTCGGCAAACCAGTAAAATGAAAATAACATAAAAGAATGTCAATTAAACTGCAAAGTCAAGAATCTCGTAATTGACTGCTCATTTATCAACCTTCCAGGAACTATCCTTTGTCCCAGAGATTGAACCCTATGTCTTTTAAATTTATCTTGTTGTTTAATCACTTCTCACTTCTAATCTGTTTACTACTACTCACATATAGTAACTAGTAAACTCACTCTTTTGTTAACGCAAGAAAGCCTGATTAAATTGGCTACATTGAAAACATGAAATAATTTGGACTGGGAGAAAGACATCCATTAAGAAGGGGATCCTTTATAAATTAATTTGTTGCGAGCAACTGAGAGGGGGGTCGGGGGAGACTGTTCATCTTTGCCCGCACCCCCACCCCCCACCCCCCAACCCCACCTCACTCTGGGAGCTTGACAATTTGGAGTTTCCAATCTGGATCCTGCATAAACTAGAGGACCGTGCCCTGGGTGTGATTGTACCAGTATATAAGATTGAACATAGAACAGTACAGCACAGTACAGGCCCTTCGGCCCACGATGTTGTGCCGAACTTTTACCCTAAACCTAAGGTCTATCTAACCTCCACCCCTACCTTATAGTATCATCCATATGCCTATCTAATAGCCGCTTAAATGCCCCTAATGAGGCCTGGGTAATTGGCTTTAGTTCCATCCTTCACCAGCTGACTTCCTGAAATAGAGCACATGAAAAGTCTCAAAAAGCCCTGGGACAGAAGTAATCCAATGCTCAGTGGAATGTGATGTCTGTGCTACTGTTACCAACCAGAAAAAGGCATGTGTCTAACCATCAGGACTGAATTGTGAAGTTAGATAGATATTCTAAACGTTACATTTTTAATTTCCTACGTTAAGGTTCAGTTATCATCGTCTGTGGCCTGTAAATAAGAGGTTGGAATTGTTGGGAGGCTACTTTGTAAGTCATCTCTGAAACTAACAAGCTTGAAGTAAATGGTGCTGTTTCATTACATCCTTCTACTTTCTCACCGTTGTAACATGTGCACTGTTGAATGGCTTTGTGCACAACCTGGTTAATTTCAATATAGTCTAGAATCTCAAATTGCTTTTGTTTAAAGGAAGCAATTAAAAGATCAATTCATTGGTATTATCCTGAATAGCTTTTTACAGCCAAATCAACATGTTCTTATCCTTTTAAGCATTATCTTTGACGTATCATAGCAAACTACAGTTGTGGTAATGATGTCTAGTTATGGTCATCATGTTCTCCTGATTTTTCACAAAACTTCAGCTGGAAGCTCACCTTATTTTTGACCCATTATAGATAGAAATTAAATTGTGTTCATCAAGAAAATTAATGTGGTAATTAAGCTATCGCCAATCTGAGATTTTTAAATGACAATGTAACATGTGAACCTAAGAAATAAGAGCTGGAATGGGCCATTCGGCCTTTCAGGCCTGCCCTATCATTGTATAAGGTCATGGCCTATTTGCTTCAGGCCTTAACTCCTCTTTATGCCAGTTCTTCGTAGCCTTCAGCTCCTCAGCATTTCACACATTTCTCCACCTCTTTAAATACTGTCAGTGATCTAGCTTCCACAATATTGTGCAATAGAGAATTCCAGACATTCGCTTCTCTCCAAAACAAGAAATTCCTTAACTTCTCATGTTTTAAATTAATGTCCCTTCCTCTGTTACTGTGTTCCCTCATTTGATATTCCCTCATTAGTGGAAGACTGTCCTCAACACTTATCCTGTCAAGCCCCTTCAAATCGTGCGTATTTTAATGCCTTAAGCCCTCATTCTTCTAAATGGTAATGAATAAAGCACTGACTTGTTTAGCTATTCTCCATAAACCAGACTCTTCATACCAGGAATCAATCTAGTGAATCACTTTTGAACTGCCTTCATTTCCAATATATCCTTTTTAAAAACAGGGACTAAAATTGTGTACAGTTCTCCAAGTGTGGTCTCACCTTTACGATTGCAATATATTGGTTTAAATTAAATTGGGCAGCACAGTAGCTCAGTGATTAACACTGCTGCCTCACAATACCCTCAGGTGGCTGTCTGTCTGGCATTTGCACATTCTGTCTGTGTCTGCGTGGGTTTCTTCCAGATGCTCAGACCAAAGATGTGCAGGTTAGGTGGTTTGGCCATGCTAAATTGCCTCATAGTATCCATGGATGTGCAAGCTCGTTGGATTGGACATGGGAACTGCAGGGTTACAGGGATAGGATGACATGTCTGGGTATGGATGGGATGCTGTTCGGAGGGTCGGTGTGGACTTGCTAGACTGAATGGCCAGCTTCCACACTGTAGGGATTCTATGATTTCATTTCTCTATTTCTATTACCAACTATCTGGTCATGTCCTTCAAGCATCCCACAATCACTTTAGTTACTCTTTATTTATGTACATATAAGAAGCTCTTGGTGTTTGTTTCTGTTTTCCTTGTTTACAAGTTACCTGTGTGTGAGTATATTTATTTTCAGTAGTTCCTTTACCTTTCAGACGTTGAACTGGAGGATGTGTTTGGACTGAATGGACAAATAGAACATAAGTTATCATTCCTCAGGAAAAATGTGCCAAAGGATGTCAAGCTTGTGCTGATTGGCCATTCTATTGGTTGTTATATGATACTAGAAATGATGAAACGTGAACCCAAATTACAGGTAGGCATTCTAATTGGATATTTCTGTAATAGGCTTATGTAAATCATTAATACACTGTATTTAGTGACTGACAATTCAGTGCAACTACTTGAAGTTTACATCAGTCATAATTTGAACAGCAGAAACTTATGCATTATAGCAATAATCCTACACACCAGACAAATGACATAGATTGAATCAGGATAAGTCTTATTTATATTTGACCTCCACTTGGCTGACAGCATTAAAAGGAAAAGCCCCAGCTGCAACAGTGAGCAGATAAACTATGTCACAATAACTGTCTCTGCTGACATCGAAAACAAGAAAACTTACTGAAGCCAACTTTGACATCAGACTTTGGAATATTATTTTTTAAATTATATGAAAGAAATTACGTGATATTGAATTAAATAAAATGTAGTTTTTAAATTATTTTGTCATTGCCATGTTTTATTCAGTTATGTCAAACCAATTTTTGTCCATAGATAGCTAAGGATGATTTTCCTTGAATCGTTTTTCCTTTTTATTCATCATCATTCATTCATTCATTATCATGTGCCTGCCCAAATTCTTAGGCATCCTCCCTCCTATTGGCAGGTACAGTCTTTTTTCTTTTTAAGTTGCCTTTATGAAGTACTTAAGTTTCTATTGTGCGGTATCAAGAAGCTGCCAAATGCATGGGCAAAACTTCTTCCCTGTGCTTTTTCAGCAGCACACACCTTTTTCTGTGGCAGTGAAAATTATCAGGGGCTAAAACCAAACTATGTGAATTTTCATAATTTTACTTAAGCATGATACCATTTACAGCCTTACCACCTTTCAGTGCCTGAAAGTACATCAAAATCAAAGGAATCACTGAATAAAGCAATTGTCAATTGCTGACTGCCAATATAAATGACAGCAGCTTGCATAATATGTCATAATGCCATCCTGACCCTAAATACACCTGTCTGCAAAGATCGACCCATCTCTGTGATCTGGATTATCCCTTTTCCAACATGGGTTTGACTATGACAACAAGTCACGGGGCTCTCAAGACAGCTGTGATGTCATCAATCTGAGTATGCAGCCAATCACATTAAATTATTGTCACAGGCTGCAAATCAGTAGCTACAATGCACAGATTATCATTCACTCTTAATTAAAGAGGGAAATAAATTATTGGGTCATAAATGTAGGATTAAGGTAGAAGTACAATATCATAAACTACACAAAACAATTAAAATATTTGTTTTTTTACCATAATGGCAAAATTTGGCCAGCCACAAATTAAAAAAAAAATTTTGGGCTGCTCAACAAAATTCACCATTAAAACCAAGTTACATTAGATGTAGCAAGGTGTAACATTTTTAAAGGTTTTATTTTACAGTGAGACTCAGTGTAAAATGGCAAGTCTATGATTTCTAATTTATTGCTGTCTGCTAAGAGTAAACTGCATACCTCCCGGAGAAGTATAAAGTCACTTTCTATATTTCTATATTTAGTTGTGCATGTACAGACTGTACAAGTTGTAATTGAAGAGGAGTAATGACAGCAAATGCTGATGGGTTTGGCATCACTACCACTGCAGATTTCAGACCTATTTGCTCTGCATTTTAGTTCTCATCACTTGGGTCCTTCTCAACAATAAAACCCTCATCTATTTCAGGTTTTCATTATGACAAATGCTGCCCCTGCTATTTTGTGTACTCAGTTGAAGAACATGAGAAATAGGAGCAGAAGTAAACCATACGGTTCACCGAGCCTGCTCCTGCATTCATTATGATCACGACTGATCTTTGGCTTTAATACCACATTCCCACTACCACCCCCCACACCACCGCACCCCCCCGCCCCCCCCACCAATCCTTGATTTCCTGACACCAAAAACCTGTCGATTGCAGCTCTAAACGTATTCTTAACCACTTGAGTGAAGTAATTTCTCCTCATCTCAATCCTAAGTAATCAAGTTGTCCCAAAATGAAAGTGTGCTCTCATGTTTAACCCTTTTAAGAGAAAATATTTCAAAAGACTAAGGAGAATGAATGACTGTTTTCTTTATTTCTTTCATTTCCTTTTTTCTCAGCAAATGTGTTTTTCTTGAATCACTCATAAATTTTTACAATTTGTCTTGAAGCATGTTTATAGGCAGACAACAGACAAATGATATTATCAGGGGAGAAGGGTATTTGTTGTGTCATGCCAAAATGGTAGTTTAAAAGCAAACCCTATTATGCATTAGCTCATTTGTTAATCTTTATGATTTGCACACAATGAAAAACATATAGCAAATTCTTTGGCAATGTGTCAAAACAATGGTATCTGAGTCAATCCTGGAACAAAGCCGTTCAGTGGAAATTTAAAATTGGAAACATGTTTCTATTTTAAATAAACACTATCCCTTTTGTTGATCTGTATAATGGTTAAATTTTACTGCTGTATCAAATCCTGAAATTCAAACCTCACAATTATCATGTTGCACTGCTTTACATTTAAGCCATAACTGTTAACATAAGCTGTCATCGTTGCAGTAATGTACAAATTATTTGGTGATGTTTAAATTTATTTGCAGCTAACTCTAGTTTAATTTATTTTGATCTCCAGCGTAAATTTGCAGATCATATTGTGAAGATATTTTCTTCCCCAAGTTTTAAATACAGCATCCTGGCATTTATCCAACAAAAACATTGTATTTAGAGTTAGAATCGGGTCTATTGTCACATGTACTTACATGAATACAGTGAAAAGTTTACGAAATCGCCACTTACGGTGCCATCTTAGATAGAAAGGTACCTAGGTACAGGGTCTTGGAATAAATTAGAAAAGTAAAGAAATAAAAAGTTCAGCATCACAGTCCTTCAAGCAAACTGCTCTAGTCATCGCCTCCAATCTGTGCTGGGCCTCACCTCCAGTCCACACTGACCCTACCTCCATGACCCATCGAGTCCCTACTGTGGGTCTATGCCAGTCCCACTCCAGACACCAAGTTCAGCCACAGCTGAAGGCCCATGGAGTTCCCGAGTCCAGGCTCTGGGCCTACCAAAGCCAGGAGTCCTCAATCCAGGCATCGCCACCCCTGCTGCCCACGACCCTCTGACACTGCTCCAGCTTCCCCGCAACATCAAAAGATGAAAGGAAAGATGGAAAAGGAGAGAGAGAGAAGGATGTCGCCAGCCTGTAATATTCTGTACCATGCCAGTGCCACCATCTGCATTTAAAGCACTAACCCAGTTGCATATAGTCTGCTGACCATTCTTCTTCTTATCCTGTGGCTAAAGAGTTCAACTGTTTCTCTGAATGTTTGCTTCAAAGGTTGCAATGGAATGAAAATCCACAGGTTCCATAATAAGCATGTGATCTGTACAAGATTTCTGTCCTAGCCCATGAAGACACGTCCCTGTGACTTGAATCCTGCTGCATAAGTATTATCAGGCACAATTCAGCAGTACTTTGATTGACCTTTGTATTAGCTTTGATGATAATAAATGACCCTATATTTTACTGTTTCTGTGGGTCTAGATATGCCAGTTGCACAGCAGGAAATGTTAACAATTTCATAATTGGCCCGGTGGCGATTGGACTGGCTCTCATGGAACTTAGTGGCACTAACGCGGACTTCTTCAAATATGAAAGGACCTTAAATGGAGTATTCCACTGCAGTTATTGCACTGTGCTGCTGCTAATGGTTTATTTTCTTCCACTCACATTGTTGTCCTTTGTGTAATCCAACCTTCTACATTATTTACATAGTACTGCCCATCACAGTATTTGGAATCTTTGTGGTTAGGTTCCATATGTATGCCAATGGCACCTAACTCTACCTCTCTGCCTTCCCATCTGGCCCTACAAATATTGCTATTCTCACGAGTCACATGGCAAGACCCAGAGAACCGTTATTTCCTTCAACTGAACATCAACAGGAACAAAGCTATTTATGAATGTATTAATTCAGGAATTGTTAGGGCAAGTGATTGGGTTGCTGACTTGAAGAAAATGCTCGGCCTACCCTGAAAAGCCTTGATTAATATAGCAACTTCCACAAACTTTGGATGTTTCAAAGCACATAAAAGCCACAGAAGTATTTTGAAGTATACTAACTATTTTAATGTATGAAGAGAAAAATTGAAAAGTATTGGATAACCTGTTTTGCTGATGTTTTGTGGGGACGTTGTTGATTAGAGTGTTATTGAAGACTCCTCTGATCATCTTCAAGTATTATCAAGGGATCTTTTGTATCCGTTTGTGAAGGCAAATGAAGCAACTGTTAATTCATTCTTTCATCTCTTGACAGCACTTCCAACGGTGCAGTACTGAGTCTAATGCAACAGAATATCAGCATTGATTTCATGTTCATGTATCTGCAGTGGGACATCAACCCAGAAACTAACTCACATGTGAGAATGTTTCTATTTTGCCTTGGTTGACATGAAGTAAGCAGATAGAAAGCTAAGAGAGGAGAATGAAAAACGGAGGGAGACAATTAGTCTAATACCTGTCATCGGGAAAATTCTAGAATCCATTATTCAGGTGTTGTAGCATGATGTGTACAAAATCTTAATACAGTAAAACAGACTCAAAGTAGCTTTGTGAAAAAGTAAATCATATTTTAAAAATTTATTGGAGTTCCTTGAGGATGTAAGAAGCAGGGTGGATAAAGGAGGACCAGTTGCTGTAGCATATTTGTACTTCCAAAGGAATTCAATAAGGTGCCATATAAACATATATTACATAAAGTGAGAACTCATGGAGTTCGGTTGATATTTTGGCATAGATAGAGGATAGGCTGAATAAAAGGAACAAGGAGTAGGGAAAAAGGGCTCATTTTCAACTTAGTGTCCCGCAACTAGTGGTGTGTCACAGGATCAATGCTGGGGCCCAAACTATTTATAATCTATGTCAATGACTTGGACAAAGGCATCAAAGATATGATTGCTAAATTTGCTACTGATACAAGGATAAGTAGAAAAGTAAGTTGTGAGGAGATGCAAAGAGTCAGCAGAGGAATACGGATGGATTAAGTGTATGGGCAAAAAATTGATAGACGACTTTATAATGTGGGTAAGTGTGAGGTTGTCCACTTTGGGATGATGAGCAGATAAGCTGCATAGTATTTAAATGGAGAGAGACTGCAAAATGCTGTAGCACAGAGGTATCTGAGTGTCATTACACATGAATCACAGAAGTTTCATTAGGTCGCTATAGACTTACCACTGTAGGCCTGCTGTCTCATTAGAAAAGACAACTGGTGATAATTTAATCTGATAGCCACTATACCTGAGGTGAGGGGAAAGGTTTAGAAGGAGAGTCCTTCATGGTAACTTCAGCCAGTGACGGAATGGAACCCATGCTGTCGATACCACGCTGCTTCGCAAAACAACCGTCCAGCCAACTGAGCTAAACTAATTCCCCCCTTCCCAAAGGTTTAACAGGCAGGCACTACAGGTAATTTGAAGCCATGCAAAGTGTCAGCCTTTATTGCATGGTGGATGAAGTATAAACGTAGGAATTAAATCAAAAAATATTGGCGAAATTCAGCAGCCCTGGCAGCATCTCTAGAAAGAGAAACAGAGCGTGAAGTCTGATATACTGAAGGAAATACTATACAACTGTATAGAACATTTGTGTGGCCATACCCAGAATACTGCAAACAGTTTTGACTTCCTTGTTTAAGATGCTGATGACCTGCATTGGAAGCAATTCAGAGACAGTTCTCTAAGTTGGTTTTTGTGACAAAGTAGTTACCTTTTGAAGAACGATTGAGTAGGTTGGCCCTAGTCTCATCAGAGCTTGAAAGACAGAGCTGAAATCATTGACATATAAAATTCTAAAGGGACCTGATAAGGTCAATGCTAAGAGGATTTTTCTGCTTGTCTGGGAATCTAGAACTAAGAGACTGTTTAAAATAAAGAGTCTCCCATTTAAGACTGAAATGAGGAAGAATTTCTTCTCTCATTGATCATTAATTTTGGAACCCTGTATGTAAAGAGCAGTGGAATTTAGGCGTTTGAATATATTCAAGGCTGAGTTAGATAGATTTTTGATTAATAAGACAATCAGGTCTTTTTGGCAACAGACAGTACATTGGATTTAAGGCCACAGTCAGATTGGCCATCATCGTATAAAAGGTGGAGCAATTTCCAGCGGTCAAGAAACAGAGGTTGAGGGGTGACCTTATAGAAGCTTATAAAATCATGAGGGGCATGAATAAGGTGAATGGCAGGTGTCTTTTCGCAAGGGTGGGGGATTTCAAAACTAGGGGAGCATATTTTTAAGGTGAGACAAGAAAGATTAAAAAAGACATGAGGGGTAATTTTTTTTACACAGACAGTTGTTTATGTGTGGGATGAACTTCCAAAGGAAGTGGCAGATGCAGGTACAATTATAACACTTAAAAGACATTTGGATAAGTACATGAATCAGAAATGTTTGGAGTGATATGGGCCAAGCACATGCAGGTGAGACTAGTCTAGATTGTGATTATGTTAGGCGTGGACTGGTTGGACCGAAGAATCTGCTTCTGTGCTGTATGACTCTATGACTCTGGTCAACTTATTTTTTAAGATCTCATTATAAGAAACAAACAAAAATCTTAAAATGCGTTTCATACAGTACAGCAAAATATGTTCTCTGAAGTCTAAATTCACAGTGTGATTGTATATTGTACCCTATTTAAGGTCAAGAACAGCTGAACCTCATAATTCCAGGGAAGACTCCCTCTTTGTAACCTTTGACAGGTCTGACTGGACTCTTGGTGCTCACTCAGACCATCACTGGGCAACATTGCTGAATTTGTTAATTGTTAAGTTACTCTTACTTTTCTTATTTCAGCAACGAGAAAACATAATTGGAACAAAAATCCAAAATTCTACATGTCAATTATCTTGTCTGGGTATTTCTTTCATTGGCCGTTACTTGGCTCATTCTATGTGAACAATCAAATGCAGAGATAACCAAAACCTGCTGAAGCAGCGTAATCTGTAGATTTTGCTCTCGAGGTTTTGCTGGGCCTTAATCAGCCACTGGAGTAAAGATTGCAGTCAGTTGCTTCCATCTGTATCTTGTTATTGGATGACTTTTTGTAGAAAATAAATCACTGATTCTGAATTCAAGCCAGTATCATTGTACTCTTAGCTGCTCCCTTTCAAATGGAAACACTCGAGAATGAGAAATGGTTATTCAACAAAATGTGTAATCGATATATTATTTGTTTTAGTTCCGTTTACTGACATTTTATAGCAATTATTTGTGTATAATTGTGCTCATTTGAAAATATTGCTGCAAGTTGACATTTGACCATGTTAATTATTCTATTGTTTCTTAAAAGTATTATAGCTCTCATAGTTCAGTAGGATATTATAATATATCAGCAAAAATCTTGGGTTTCAAATGGAAAAGTTAACTAGCATTTGTATTTACTAGGCTTAAATGTCAGCAAACACGAGTCCCATTGCTATTTTGTACAATATATTGGTGTAAATAAAGTTGTAGCAGTTTAACTAATATAATACCCTCTTTCAGCTCACTCTGAACTGAATGGCAGCCATTGCAAAATATTCAGGCTTTGTTTTTACCTTGATTTATTCAAGACACTAACGATTATCGTGTTAATGTAGCCAAATAGTGGTGGAGATTGGTCCTGGTTGACCCGTATTTTTTGGGACTCAAAATTGCATTAAACGACCCAATTTTGGACCTTAATTTTCACAAAATTCAGCCAAATGCTCAATTGGAAGAAGGCTGCTGGCTTGAAACAAACGTTGGAATATTTGATCTCCCACCTAATTTAGAGCCCTGATTAAAAATTGTCACCAATGTTTCCATACTCAAAGAGATATTACCTACAAAAGATATGTAATTTATTTACACTTCCTTTTCTGTGCAGTGTCTTCTCTGTAGAGTCAAGAGGAGTGGGTTCTCCAAATCCCAGAATGTACCTGATGACTGGCTCTACGCCAAAACAGGACAAGCTGCTCAATGCCATGACTGATGGGCTGCATCAGGAGACCAATTGGCACTGCCGTTTGTTTGTTTTATGGAGATGAGAACAGGGACCCAATTTCCAGTGAACCTCAGGCTAAAGTCTCAGATGCACGTTCAACCGTGAAACTCATTTCATGCTTGTTTCCAGCATTACTTCAGTTTCCTTGCCAGCACATCTAAATCAAAATATAACCAATATTTTTCAAAGTCCAAAATGAAATTAATATCCAAAGCAACATCAAATGCTTACACTGCTGAATGAAATTGGTCCAACCTGAAATGAACAAGCAGGTAAAGAAAATAGAACCCATCGAGATGCACATTTTTCATCCACCATCATACAAAATCATTACATTTCTTAACTCTCTCTCTGATGATTCCAACATATTCAAGTAAATTAGCACGGGATCTTTGGATGCTTTAATTTCAATTAACTGTAAAATTTAGTGTTATCAACAAATATTTAACAATATCTGAAGCATCCTTCTTGATATTACTCATCTATGAACATTAAGTGGTTCAGAACTAAGTAGATACAGATCTCTTCAATACACTGCTTGTAGTTAAAACCATCACCGTTCACCACACAATATTTTACTGCAGCCAATTCTGTAAACTAATCTGCTATTAATTCCTTGCGGTTGTTATCCTTGTATAGTCTCAGTAAGGAATCAAATGCTTTTAAATTCCACATAATTTATATCTAATGGGTAATTTTAATTCACTGATTTGGTTATTTCTTGAAGTAACTCAGACACAATTGCAGGATGTAACCAACTGTTTCAAGAATCATCTTTCCTCCCTCTTATTCTTGGCAGGCAGGTATTAATAATATCTACAGAAAGACTCTTCTGTTGTATTGATATGAGGCACACTTTGCTGTAGGTGAGATGAACCAGTTCTGATGCTGAGTAAAAATTTGTGAAGGGTGCTGAGACCGGCATTTCAGTTCTTTTTCTAAAGTGAACATATTTGTGATGGAATATCTGCTGATCACAAATGTAATTTTGTTAGTAATTTATCTTCAAATACACAGGAAATGCAATAAACTGTGTATTCAAGTGAGCATAGGCATTTCAGTGAGTTTTCTGTCACAAGGTCTCAGATTTAAACCAGCTCATGTATCAAAGTTGTCAACAACAGGTGACCCAACAATCATGAATAATTCTGCAGATGTTTTTAATAAAGATTTGTATAGTCTCTCTCTCTCTCACCACCCCCATCCTGCTCACTGTGAAAGGAGAACTGAATTCATTGTAATGAAGTTGGTCAGTCAGCATTGTAGTCTGCTCTGGATAAATCCAGTTGTTTGACTAGTTGAGTGTTCTGATCAGTAATTATTGTGTGTCTGTTTGTCTTGTAATAGTCAAATTAAAAATTGTGGGGCAAAAAAAGCAGTGAAAATTGAGCAGGCTGATGATTTATTTGCCAGTTTTCCACCCATCTGTCATGAATTGGTATGCATTATCTGTATCCTGTTTCATAAGGGAGAAGCTGTGGTCAGGTTCTGAGAGTACAATAAGTTGGCAAAGTATTGAAACAGGCAATCCTGATTTTGGTTTGTGCACATCACATCTGGTTAATACCTTGAGTATTTCCTAGAGCAAGTGTATTTTAATCTTTATTCCAAACAAGGTATTTGAGATTTGGACTTACTCTGAACTTCTTTAAATCTGTGAATTGGATAGCATTGTGCATGTTCCTTTAGGGTTTATTTTATTTCTTTTTTTGTGGCAGCCAAATGAACATGTTTGTTAAATATGAAAGGCAGTCAAGACAGGTAATTGACACAGTTCATTGCCAAGATCTGTTGTTTCCAAAAGGGACTATAATGGCAGGTGTATAGGAAAACTGTTTCAGCACTGTAAGTCCTTAATTTGTTTCAGGGATAAATGGTTTCTGTGGAATGTGAATGCAAACCTCCACACCATTTTGACTTTTCTGGGATCTAACGTGAGGATACCTCTTTCTGTCTTGTTTCCCAGACTAAAAAAATTGGAGTGGAATCTATTTGGTATGATTTCCTGCCCCACAATTGACTCCCCAACCTACCCCAAATTTTGAAATGCTGTTTGGCTCTTTCTACAGACTACCTATTGAGTCCCTAGCCACTTAATGGTTAAGTGAAGGGACAGTGTTATTGCAGCTGAAAACTTCATACTTTTACATGCACAATGTACTTGAAGTAAGTCATCATGAAAATTTCAAAAATAAATCTGTTGATAAAATCAGCTGAGACAAGGCAGAAGTGAAGAATTTTTGATGCTGGAGGGGCCTGAGAGTTTTGAGTACTGATTGGTGCCTCTAAGACTTACACTATGGCATTCGGTCTATACTTGTTTGGACTTACTATGTCTATCTATTGCAAGTGTGAATCGCGAAGAGACTTTTGATCCTTGTAACTATAGGAACTTAAGATGCAGAGCAACTGTCAAAATCAAAAATACTCAGTAGATTAGGTAGCATCCATGAAGAGAGAAAAACAGAGTGAAGTTCAAGAGGAATATTTCAATTTCTGCCTTCCAAGGAAGAATTATTAGTAGAAGTCACAAAGTCAAATCAACAGCAATCCTCACATTGTATGACTGAGGAAATGACTGTTTGGGTTCACCAGCAAGACAGCCATGGAAGGTGAATGAGACACCTAATTTAATCAAAAATGTTGAAGTGAAACATTTACATACTTCCAACACAGATCTATCAGCAGGTTGAAAATAAGGATTTGCTTACACAAAATGGAGAAGAATGGCATGCACCACCATGGAAGCCAGGCAAGCATCCACAGATTCAGGACACAATTAAGATGAAACTGCCTGGCTCAGAAATCCATCATATTGCAAAAAAAAAATACTTGTTTCAACATATTAATCATCATCCAGGAAGAGAATTCAGAAATTGGAGGACCCCGGATGATGTTATAGGGCAACTGTTTATTTGAAGAGGAAGAGTGTCATGGCAAATTCAAGAGATGAAAAGTTCTCCTGTGAAGCCAGTCTTTACAGACTATGCAAGGTGAAGAATAGAATCAAATTCAACAGTCCTCAAGCCAAAAACCTACCCACCTTCTAATCTGAAGAGTCAGCACTCTGAAAGAATTGTGAATTGTTTAAATGATCTGAATGCGTGAAAACAGAGACTTAAAGCAGGTGTTGTGGTAAATGTAGCTACTCAAATGATTGCGCAAAGGTTAACTATGGGGACAAAGCTTTGGGGAATGATGTGTGAGGTCATGGTTCTGAAAGGGTTGATGTTAAAGATTGCATTAAACTCCAGCCAGCTTGATGATGTGGTATAGCCTTAAACCCAGCATCTCAGGGTCTCATGGAGAATAGAGCAAAACCCCCAGATTGTCTCATAGGCTTCGTAACAATGTTTGTTGTGTTAGTGTAACTCATACCTAATTGCTATCATGTAATGAACCACATCTTGTTCGGAAAAAGAGCCTATTCTTGTTAAATGTTGTTCCTCTCCAACTATAACCAAATAGGCCCTTAGACCTAGCAAGGGAAAAGGCAGCAAAGGCTGCATCCTTCTCCCTACAAATACCATAATATTTTACATTAAAGATCAGAAAATCTCTATTCCAGGCAGTGTTGTAAATTTAAAAATGAATACCGCCCCATGATGATTGCTGGGAAGTCTTCAGAGTGAAGCCATTGTGAGACAGATTATAGAGGAATTCTCCTTAGCTGATACTGCTTTAACTTAAGTTTTAAGTAAAACTAATTCATATAGGAAGAATACATGTTGAAGCTGCATCTTAATGTCATAGTTCCGCTGGTCCTTTGGACTTGGAATTAATTTAATACTGAGCCACACCAAACAGAATGTGATTATTTTCATTGTTTTTATTTCATTGTTACTTTGCCAAACTGGAAAGATCAGAATCTGATGCCAGTAATGAAAAGTAATTCTGTGCTGAGTTTTGTACAAGTTAAATGAATGGAGCACTTGAAGTACATCCATTCAATTTTGTTTCTGTTAATTCTCATGCCATTGCAGAAAACAAATATATGGTAGGTGTGTCTTACATTTTAAAAGACTGTAAACTTTATTCAGAACAGCAATAAATCTAAAAATGCTGTTGCTCTTTGTTCCACCTGGTGACAATATTTGGTATAATCCCAATTATGTAAAATCAAATATTACTATTCTGGAGGCAGTGACCTAGTGGTATTCTCACTAGACTATTAGTCCAGAGACCCAGCTTATGTTCTGAGCATCCAGGTTCAAATCCTGCAATGGAAGAAGGTGGAATTTGAATTCAATAAAAACAGAGTTTGGAATTAAGAGTCTCATGATGATCATGACACCATTGTCGATTGTCAGAAAAACGCAACTGGTTCATTAATGTCCTTCAGGGAAGGAAACTGCCATCCTTACCTGGCCTGGCCTGCATGTGACTCCAGACCCACAGCAATGTGGTTGACTCTTAAGTGCCCTCTGGGCAATTAGGGATGGGTGATAAATGCTGACCTAGCTAGCGATGCCCACATTTCACAAATGAATAAAAACAAAGATATTTTCTAATCAACCAGCTCAGAGATACTATTACACAGATTTGAACCGAAGTCTTTCTCACTCAGAGGTGGGGACACTACACTGCACCACAAGAGCTCTAATACAACAATTTTATATCGACAGTTGCAATTAAAATTAAACGTTCAATGTAACTCAAAGCTACATTACTCAATTGTACAACAGCACCGAAACCACAGGGAAGATCATTGTGGACAATGGAATAGATATCATTTATCTTACCCTATCAACAAAACTCAAAATTTGAACCCATACTCCTTTCAAGGTCAGGAATAATTCCTGTCCTGTTTATATGGCAGTTTCACTAACAGAACTGTGGTTTTAATAACCAAAAGTAGAGCTTTTGAAATGTAAATATAGCTGAGAAACTGAAAATTAAAAATTTAGTTTCAGTTTTGAAATTTAAGCCATCAAAGGAAATGCTTAGAGGAAGAGTGGAATAATGCACAGTTAAATTCTCATGTTGTATGTCATTACATAAGTTGCTCAGGACTTTAGTTTTGTTTGAAGACCTAAACTCCAAAATATACTGAAAATTCACTTAGCTAACAACAACTTTGTGACGATCTGTAAAAGGTGGTTTCATCTAAATATTCTGCTACCTATGAAATTGCAGGTTGAATGTATTATTAAAAATATATGTTAACCTATTCATTTTATCAGTACAGTCTACTATTACCCCTTGTATTTGGCATTTCAATTAGAATTTTTTTTAGAATCCCTACAGTGTGGAAACAGGCCCCTCGGCCCAACAGGTCCACACCGACCCTTGGAGCATCCCACCCAGACCCATCCCCCTATAACCCACACAATGGGCAATTTAGCATGGCCAATCCACCTCGCCTGCACATCTTTGGACTGTGGGAGAAAACCGGAGCACCCGGAGGAAACCCGCACAGACACGGGGAGAACGTGCAAACTCCACACAGACAGTCACCTGGTGCTGGAATCGAACCCGGGACCCTGGCACTGTGAGGCTGCAGTGCTAACCACTGAGCCACCGTGCTGCTCTTGGGGGAAAGGCGTTTGACTATCCACCCTATCTGTGCGTCTCACAACTATATATACTCCTGTCAGTTCAGCCCTCAGCCTCCAACACTCATGTGTAAACAAAACAAGTTTGTTCAAACTCTCTTTAAAACTGATACACTCCAATCCAGGCAACTCCCTCTCTAAAGCCTCCACATCCTTCCTATAGTGTGGTGACCAGAAATGCACACAGTATTCCAAGTGTAGCCAAACTAAATTTTATCCTTATGTCCAATTCATTACCTTCTAGACTTTTTTTTCCTCTGTTTGCAAGTGACTCTCTGGCATCTATTTTTTTTCTCACCTCACCTAAATGTTCCTTCAGTTCAGACTTTTTTTTTAAACCCTATTTCTTGCATTGAATGGGATAGCGCATGATCATGGCACTGGTGGATTAGGGGCTGTTTCTCTGCCTGGTAATGGTATATTTGGCAGGTACTGAGATGAGGTTGTATAAGGAACAACCTGGAACTTAAAAGGAAGATGAGTATTGGGACAGGAGCAGAATCAGGGACACATAATAATGAAGACAGTGGAATAATCCAGGATCTGGGACTAAAGACCAATTAGTATCTGTTGAATAAAAACCGAAATAGTATGTAGTAGTGTAGTATTTAGTAGTACTGGAGTATTTGTTGAAGTTACTGGCTTGCATTGAAGCTGCGAGATGTTAACATGTGTTCTTCCCATAAGAATCAGTTTTAGTTAAGACCTGAGTTAAAGCAAAATCTGCAGAGATTTCCTCTGTCTGTATGCCTAGTTCTTTCCCCCTCTCTCATTTATTGCTCACTCAACATGACGAGGCATAGACAGAAATTGCTGCTGACATTCACACTGCAGCACATTAACATACTATTTATTTAATTATGATTTATGCTAAATTACGGAATATTTAGTCTAATTTGTTTTGGCATTGAAATGTCAAGATGTTTCAAACAGTTTGAAATATTCTTCATTAGCAATGAAGATTTGAAAAGCTTGATGAATTGCCTGAAACAACTGCCTACCTGATATTTAACAAACACTGCCTTTGCAGTTGGATTACATGATGATGTAAATGTTTATGGGAAATTCCCCAGTAGCTACTCACCATCAGTAGAGGCAGTGTAAGTGATTATGCATTGTGATCAATTTAAGTACTTGGACAAGAAAGCTTTAATATTGCTTTTGCTTTTGCTTGTAATTACTCCTGCCAGGCGATCTGCTTTCAAAGTATGTCACAATTGTCTGGCTCACACTTTCGTCACACCCTTCTGAGGCTCATCTGCGACCATTGTGTCATCCAACTGTGCTTCAGTCAACCTCTCTTTCTGCTGCCCGTTACTTTGCCCTTTTAGTAGAGTTTGCTGACATTTTTCAGCTCTGATCAAATGGCCAAAACAATGACACTTGTTTTTGGGATGTCACTCTTCGGTCTTTGCTTTGGCTCTTCCAGTTTCGTGTACCTCTCCATTTGTCTTATTGTGTGTATATGGAACTGTTTGCAACCTCAGTGGATGTTTTTAAGGCAATTACAGATAGATTTTTGAACAGTAAAGGAATTAAGGGTTGTGATGAGCAGGCAGGTAAGTGGAGCTGAGTCCATGAAAAGATCAGCCTTGAATGGCAGAGCAGGCTCGACTGGTCAGATGGCCTACTCTTGCTCCTATTTCTTATGTTTTTAAATGTCTTCACGTCCTCATTTCCAAAGCCTCTATTTTCTTTCATTTCTAATTCCACATTCAAAACTTCTCACGATTAGAGCTACATTATTTTATAGGCTGTCTTCTGACTCTGAAAGCAGTGCTGTGTTGTCAGTGTGCTTCTCTTGACAACAATTTTTACTCCTGGAAGTACATCTAATTTAAAGTCAAAAGAATAATTTTTCAAATAAAAACTTCTGATCTCTGAAATTTCTGATAAGTGCTGAAATTAGACAGCAGATTTGTCAGTATCTGTAAGAAGAAAAGGTCCTGGGGTTGATTTTAATCCTACCCAGACAGATAGGCAGGTAAAAATGAGTAGATTAAATGCCAGCATGGAATTAAACCCTTTCTCACCATCCTTGCTTTTAACTTCAGGTTTCTCTAAGCCCGTTAGATACTCACCTCATGCATATGCTGCTTATTGATGTTGGCTTTGGAAAAATGTTCCCTAAAGATCCACAATGAATAAGGTTTCCTGAACATTTCCCTCTTACTGCCTCTTTCCCCAGGGTGTCACATTTGGCCCTTAGAGTCCTTCAACATTCAGTTATCAGATCCATTGTCCAGGGTCTAATCTTCAGTCAGCTAGGCCCTGAAAGGGATTGTCATGATCACTTTGATTTTCAGTTTTGCTTTGTTGAATGGGGTTCCCTCAGGGGTTCTTGGTGGCTGTTTTGACACAAAGTCAGCAATCCAAGAACAATCAACAACATTCTCTCAAAGTTTAATGTTCTGGCTTTGACATTTTTTAATATCTTCCGAAGCGATGTTGCCAACATGTCATCACAAAAATTTAGTCACGTCAACAATATTGTCTTGACAACTGAGGAAAACTTTTTCAAAATCAAGCTACCCAAAATTCAGACCTATCAAAATTGTTAGAGTATTTTTTGGCTGTGGAGACTACAGCCCAACCCAGTCATTTTCTGAAGAAGGGTCCGGACCCGAAACGTCAGCTTTCCTGCTCCTCTGATGCTGCTTGGCCTGCTATGTTCATCCAGCTCTACACCTTGTTATGCCAGTCATTTTCTTTGCATTTCACCTTCAAAATCACAAGGCATGCAATCCCCATCTAAATGCCAACTTATGTGGCAAAAAAACTGTAGTATGATCCAATATCACCTACTTTGGGGTGACCCTTTGTAGCTCCCTTATTTCTTACCTCTGGAAAACTACTGAAAAGCCCAAGACATGAGAATACACCATCCACTGGCTCAAGGGCACAAGCTGAGGTGCAAAAACCACCATCCTTCGGACGCTTTGCTGTTGAGAAGACCAGAGCTACAGCAGGAGTACTATGAAACTGTTCGGGCTTCAAGCCCGCTCACCAAACCCCATTGGCACACACAGCTTCACTTAGTCATAAGGATAATCCAGTTCAGCGGTTACTATGCCTGTCAAATCTTTGCTGTTCGACAGCATACAGCAGCACACAGAGAAATAATTGACCCATGGAATCCATGCCACTGCAGTTTGAGGATTGGCATACAAGTAGACCTGGCACTCAGGCAAAATTAGTTCAGGCCTTTTGGTTTCTCTGTCATGGGTGGCTTGCAGTTTGAGTGCTGGGTTGAGCTGTGGTCAGTCAGAACTGTTGTGCTGAGTCTTTCTGAGAGATGGCCCACAGTCATTTCAGGCCATGAGTTATTTATAATTCGGGGGGGTAGGGTTTTTTTTAATAGTGTCAGTCCATGACATTGTCAAGGCTGCAGGTAGCTTGAACCTATGGGTTGGCCTAATTCTGTGTAGGGGCTGAGGGAATGGTTACGGGGTCAATTGTAGATGGTAAGGTAGGATTTAGAAGGATATGGTAAGGGACATGGGATATGAAAGGGATGGGTTGGGTGAGTCAAGATAAGCCATGGTCATAGCTGCTCAATATGACGATGGTGCAGGGAAGTATTTGTGATGATGCTAGTGATGAGTCATTCCCAGTATGTGAGTCGGAAGCAAGGAGGGCAGGGAGAGTTAGTATTTGAGAATATGAAGTGGGTGTGGGCACTTGAGTGCATATTGTGCTTGTGATGTTTGACACTTTGTCATGGCGGAGTTAGACTGAGGGCCCTTGAGGGTGCAAGGTACCAGAGAGAAGATGATGTCTTATGGAGTACAGGAGATCATTAGCTGCACTGCGGTCAAATCCTTTGGTTCAGGCCAGTGATAGATGCCCTGTGCTGTAATGTCCAGGCTGGGTGCGTCTGATGACCTGGCCTCATGGAGCAATCACCTAGGAACAGGAACCCCTTCCGACAGTGACCTGTCCAGAAACCTGTCCTGGAGACAATATCAATGAAGCTGAGGGCCACCTTAAACTTCTTAAGGGCTTCAAGAAAGGGGTGACCACCATAGGCTGAGAAGAAGTTCTGGGTTTACAGCAAACAAAGTGGTATCCAGTTGGCCTCGAAATACATGCCAGAACTTTAAAACCCAAAAGGTCCCGCCAATGACAAGAACCTCCACCCACTCATCACATGACTTGCCAAGTGACTTGTGCAACATCATGTGTGCATTGATAATGAGCTGAGAAGCACTTGATTACATGAGATAACTACCCCAGGCATTGAAGATATCACACTATCCAGCAGAAATGCACCACATTTTAAGTCCAAAATGGAAAATCTTGAGCATTGCAACTGTCCCAACATCGCAACGATCAGCCTTCAAACTCCTTCAGAGCATGTGGACAGTACGACACAGACTACAGACTGGGTAAGGCATGTGTGGCCACCCCTTATACAATGGCACCGTCAAACTCTGTCTGGCTGTAACTGCAGAAACCTCAACCAAAATACAGAACCGAAAAGTATCTTCATGCTTCGGTTCCCTGCCACTTCTTTCTACATTGCTACATTTGCTCTGTTCAATTACCCTAATGCACTTTGTATAGTATGATCCACCTGTACTGCAGGCAAAACAAAACTTTTCACTGTACATAGGTACATGTGACAATAATAAATCAAATCAAACCAAATTAAACATTGAGGCCATTAGTTTAGCTGCTTACTGCGCATCTGAAAATTAGGTGTTAAACATTCATATTCCTGGGCCGCTGACTTATCCAGATAGAACAAATTGCAGTACTACTTGGGAGATAATCAACTACAAAATTCCAAAACCGTATATTGCATTCTCATGAAATTTTGAGAGTGGTTCTCAAATGCTTCCTGGAGATTATCTAAATACTGATATTGTGCTACATCTTTAAAGTTCTGTTTTAAACTTAATATATACATAAAGATTTTATATTTTATGGTTTCTTCAGAGAACATAGAATAGGAGTAGGCCATACAGCTTTTTGAGCTCGCTGTGCCATTCAGTTAGATCATGGTGGTATCATTTTCTTTCCTCCCCTCTTTCGAAAGTATTCATTCCTTTCTGTGGCATGATTCTACGAATTGGTCTGCCCTTTGATTCAGTTATAGCTCTCCTACCCTTGTCCCATCTGTTAGCTAACTCAGCACAGCCCCTGCAATGAAACTCGTACCAAGATCGGAATGGCTCAGCTGCTGATTAGTTCAATCCACCATGCCACTTGTAAATTCTGAATAAAAGTGCAGCACTGATATGATTTGTATTGCCTAAGTTTTGCCCTCTGTACAAGGGTTAAATTGATAGCATTAATTGAAGGATCTGTTTCAACTCTAGATATTGAAAATAATACAAAATGAGAACATTTTGTTGAAGCAGTCAAGTTTATTTCTTCCCATAAATATTTGCATTACATGTACTTTTTTTATACATATTTTGCTAAACTCCTTTCAATCTGCTCCAGCCTGTACCTGACCCAAACAATAACAACTATTGCTGTTTCCCTCTCTCTATCACCTGTGAAGATACAAGTTACAAACAATCACGCCATTTATTTATATCTTCTTCCATCAGTGGTTAGAGATCTAAGGGAAGAAAAAAGTTGTATGATTATCGGGTTGCTAAGATACTGGGGACCATGGAATATTCAGGGATGAAAGATGAATTTCATGTGAGGAACCAAGTGAAACTCATCCAAATTTAAAAAATGGATGTGAAAACTTGAGATAAGGTAACGTGAGAGTTTATAACTGGTTGGTGAAATAGCATTCTGTGACCATGATGTTGATGCAATACAAAGAGAGGTTTTCTATTTGCAAAGCTTCAGCAGGGAGTGAAAATTGCAAATGTGAATCCATGGCTCAATTTCTGAAGTGTGCTGTCAATGCATAAGACGCTTAGGGCAGAAAATCAGAAAAATATTTCCTTAGGAAAGTCTTTCTTGCAACGTAATCGGACAATATTGAATTACATTACCTAATTGTTACAAATCTAGATTTTCAACAGTTCAGCTTTTTTGCATCACTCATATGAAAGTGTATCAATTTAGTTAAATTGAGAAGACAAGGAATAATTCTGCTAAGCAGCTGCATGATGATGAATGTAAACTGATTGGTGAAATGGTGCTGCCCACATTCCACTATAACCTCAAGCAATGTGAGCTTGTTTATTTGAGCCTATGTCTGCAGAATGCTGAGCTTTATGCACTGTAAAATTTAACTATTATATATTGTACTCATTTGACTTCTAATACAAAACTTAAACGACAGTATTGTACTTGAAGGATCCATTTAAAATGCATCTCAAACAATGAATTCCATGATTGTCAAATAACTTACATTTTCATGAGTCTATTGTTCTTCACTGCATTTGCATTCACTATGTGATCAGGAAAGTTGTTTCTTTTAGATTTAGATTTTATTGTCACGTGTACTCAAGCACAGGATTACAGTGAAAAGTGTATGATGTCACCACACACAGCTCCATTTTAGGTACAAAGGTACATAACTTCTTTGGCTGGAATTCTTAAATTTAGGAAGGAAACACCCACTTGTCTGTATGAGTTACGGCTATCACCTCTCACCTCTTTACCACTTCTGCCCTCTTTCAAACTGCTAAGGATCACCTACTTCTTCTGATATAGCCTTTAGAGCTGAAACAGCCATGGAAATGACCATTCACCTCAGAGAACCACGTCCTTGTGAGAGGGTTTTGTCTGCCAGCAATGAGCTATTTTCTAATAGAATTGTTGTTCTATGTAACAAAGCTCAACAGCGACCCAATGTTGAACATTCTGTTGCCTCCAGGAGATCAACTGTTTTTCTTCTGCCAAGCACATTATTGTTCTGAAAGTCTGACTGCTTCATTGAAGTGAATAGCTTCCACTGCCTTAAACACTTAATGCACCTCATTTATTTTACATGTTCTCATTCTCAAATAAAGCCAATTGGGTGTACTTTACCCAAAATATTTGTGTTCAGCTGGCTGGTTTTTAAAAGTTCTACATTATGTTGTTTGATGGCTTCGTACAAACTAGGACATGGAGTAAAATTGCATCCAAAAATTGCATCCTGATTACTTCAACCAAGTTCATGTTAAAGCCAGGGTAAGAGAAAAGAGCAAAACATTGCACGATCCTGTTTAGTTCACCATCTAACATGATGCATTATGGTGTTGATTAAGTAACTGCCTTGACCTCAGTAATGCTGCTTGCAGGTTCCTGTGAACAGACTGAAAGAAATTTTGATGAATGTGGCATTCTGTCAAATTGAACCACAGATCACCATTAAGTATATCATTATGTTATCTTTGAAAAATGTAGAAGATTTTAACTGACATTTAATAGCTTTGTGAGCCAGCAAAACAAGCATTTTTTTTTAAAAAGAGTGCAACAAACTACATCAGATATTTATCATGAGTAAGTACTATATTTGACCAGCAGATTATTCAATTTAATAAAATGGACTCTTACAGTTTTCAGATTTTTTCAGAATCAGTTCAGTTGTTCTGTTTCTTGGATGTGGTTTAAAGATGTACCTGATAAAAATATAATAAATTGACAAGTTTATTTTAATGGGTCTGAAAAATTGTCGCTTGTGTTGCTTGCAGTGCTCAGATTTTTCAGTTTTTTATTTGTCGGCCCTATTGTTGGTGGTGATGGTCGTGGTGGAGTAAAGTTGAAAATGTTTTTCTTATACATAGCTGTTTTAGTGTCATATAAGATAAAATATTTCATTCAGTTTGAAGTCATTTTCCCACGAATTCTTGAAGAAATTTCATGAGATACTATCATCAAACATTAGCCTTTGTATAAAAAAAACTTAATACATTTCATGAAATTTCATAAAATTACTTACGCCGTATCAGATTTTTAAAACTTTTTTTATTGGATATGCAGTGGATATGGAAGTATTTACAAGACCATATACATCTCCAATCCATAAGAAGAAACTTGCTACCTCAATAACTTAGGGGTTTTCCCCAACTGGATAAACATTTCTGCTTCTCTACCTTCTGGGTTCTTTGAAATCTAGACGTAGTTGGGAGAGTGAAATTCTGTAAATAATCTGTACACAGGCACTTTGATCTGTCATCTTGACAACTCCATTTCATTGAACATTAGTTCTCTGTTCTATATTTCTGGAGATCGTGCGCATTTAAATTTATTCCTGCGAATGCCAGCTTTGCAATTTGGAAAATTTGTGGCCAAAGTTCAATGGTGTCATTAAACATAAATGGGGTAACATTAGCTGAAGAAGCCGTGTCAGACCACAACACTGGCATTGCAGCCAAAGGTTGTTCTCCTATAACGTGATAGTTGCGTTCTTATGTGACCTTGCGCTATAGGGAAATCGCTGTACCTGTATAGCAGAAAGTTCGCGTTATCCAAACAGTGTCCACTATTCATCAATCATGTTACAGCCAATTTGCGTTAATGAAACATGCATTATAGCAGAAGTACCTGTACTAACATTTGGAGTGGAGTCCTCAGATGGATGGCCAGAGACTACCAGTTTCATTTGGGTGGACATTTGTGATGTGCAAATCAAGATTAATTTACAGATTTAAGATGCACGTGGAGGAATCAGAAATGATACATGTTCTGCCCCTGCCAACTGAAAATGATTCGCCTAAGTAACCATTCCAAAAGTGGCTCGATGTGGCACTTTCAATGGAGTAGTTAGCAGGTATGTGTTGGCACCTCAGAAGGTGCCCGACATTTGGGAATTATTCACAATGAGTCGCAAATAATTATGTCAACTGTGAGTCTGTTGGTAGTACTTTTGCTTCTTCTTTATTCTTTTGTGGCGTATGAGCAAATTTAGTATTTATTTTGTATCTCTGTTAACCTTTGAGAAGGTGGCTGTGTGCTTCTAGACCTGTTACAGATTATCTGGTGTAGATACACCCACAGCTGTTTGGAAAGATGATCCGGGTTTTGGTGCAGATTCCGAGAAACAACGCTGATACAGATCCAAGTTAAGAGGTTCTGTGATTAAGATCAGTATCTAATTATTAATTATGTTAGTCAACTTTAGGAAGTTGACTAAAAACTGGTCATACTCTGATAGAGACTGACCAATAGAATGCAGGAGCTTACGGCAAAATGGCAAATAAGGATGACTGTGTGCTCAGAAGGTGCCCGACATTTGGGAATTATTCACAATGAGTCGCAAATAATTATGTCAACTGTGAGTCTGTTGGTAGTACTTTTGCTTCTGAGTTAGAAGTTCTGGTTTCAAGTCCCACTGTAAGGCTTCAGAGTAAAAATCAAGACTGAAATGCCAGTTCAGTATGGAGCGAATGCTACAGTGTCACAGGTGCTGCCTTATGTATAATACAGTAAACTGTAGCCACTCATTTGCCCTTAAATAAAGATCACAAGGCAGTATTTTGAAGGAAAACAAAACAGTTATCCCCAGTACCTTGGCCAGTATTTATCCCTTAATCAATATCACACAAAGAGCGTACTGGCACTTTCACATTCCTGTTTGTAGAAACTCACTGTGTGCAAGCTAGTTTTTGTGTTTCCTGCATTACAACGATAAGTACACTTCAAAAATACTTCACTGGCAGTAAAGTGCTTTCAGATACCCAGTGTTGTGAAAGGCACTATGTCAATGCAAATTTTTGTTCAATGTTTTGTAGACCTTCATCATTTATGTTCACATGTCTCTTACTGTTTCTCTCTCCCCATCTATTTCCCTTTTCTCCTTGTGCATCTCTTCTCTTTTTGGCGGGTTTTATTTTTATCTCCTTTTGCCCCCTATTTTTCTCATTTTTGGTTTCCTTCCCTCTTCTACTCCATTTGTCACTCATCTCTGGCATCTTCAATTCACTGAGAAGGTAGAAAATTTGCCATTTCCCGCCTGTTTCTTTTCTCTCTTCCAGCTTGCTGTGCTCCACTCTTCTGTTGATATTTTGTTATTCTTTCAGGCTGAAGGAAAGGATTTAGCTGGCTCCCCTGATGGTTTTTAGAAGAGCAAGAGAGAATTTTGTCAAGGTGGTTGGTCAGTGGTTGAGGGGAGGGTGGCTAATGTATCCAAGTTCAAAAACTAATATTGAGGAGAATGAGGGGAGAAACAGGTTCTCCTCCAGGAGAGGTCCCTCCAGTCTGTTTGCTGAGCATAGCTATAGGTTCATATGCAGCATGTTATTTTGAAAAGATTGCAGAATAACTTGAAAAGAAATATGGAAAAGTTGAGTGACTGTGAGCAATCTTGATAAGATTCTGGAAAGCTACAGCAGACAAAGAAGAGATAACACAGTGTGGAGCTGGAGGAACACAGCAGACGAGGCAGCATCAGAGGAGCAGAAAAGCTGACATTTTGAGTTGTGACACTTCTTCAGAAATGGGGGAGGGGTAAGGGAGCTGAGAAATAAATAGAGAGACGAGGGGTGGGGCTGGGGAAGGGTAGGTGGGATGGTGATAGATGGACACAGGTAGGGAGTAGTGGAGATTGGTCAGTGGGATGGCTCGAGCGGATAAGTGGCAAAAATGATGTCGGGTCAAGGAAGCGGGAATGAGAGGGAGGGTTAGACATGGGATGAGGCCGGGGGTGGGGAGTTTTTAAAACTGGTGAATTCCGTGTTAAGGTCATCAGGCTGTAGGCTCCCAAGTTGGAATATGAGGTGCTGCTCCTCCAGTTTGTGGGTGGTGCCTTTGTGACACTGGAGGAGGCCCAAGATGGACATGTCACCCAGGGAGTGGGAGCGGGAGGGTGAGTTGAAATGGTTGGTGACTGGAAGGTGTTGTCATTTGCTCTACAAAACAGTCTCCAAGTCTATGCTTGGTCTCACCGATGTAGAGGAGGCCACATCGGGAGCAGCAGATACAGTAGACAATGAACCCCATTTCAGTGGAAGTGGTGGTGTCACAGAGAATGACACCAAAATGTCGCCTGCTTTGAATGGGCAATTAATGAGTTTGGAGGGCCCAAAGGTGAGAATTTACAGATAGATTTCAATTCAGTGTGAGGACAGGAATAGCAGCCAGGCTCCCTAATGTAGAGGTTGTGACCCCAAGTCGGGTCACGAACAGCAATGACTGCTTTAAGCTCCACCCACTTTATCCCAGTTCTCTTAGGTCTCCCTTCTCTGTCACTTCCTGCCACAACCCTTCTGTCCCCTCTGTCATTTCTTCTCACAGCCCTTGTCTCCTCCATCACCTCCTCTCACAATCCTTCACCCTTCCCTCACTTCCTTTCGCAATCCTTTTCTCCTCTGTCACCTCTTCACACAATCCTTCTCTCCTCCCTCACCTCCTCTCACATATTTTCTCCCACTACCACTAGCCCAGCTCCTACTCTCTCAGTTCTTCCTGAGAGGTCACAACAATTTTCTAACCTTAAAATTAAGCCACAGTGGGAAAACATTTGGGAAGGAATACACCGGAGAAACTGTGCCCTTTGAAAGTCGTAGTTACTCCCTGGAAGTAACGGAAAAGTGATAATGCTAAAGAAATTATTTTCAAGAAGTATTATGCAAATAGATTAATATTAGAACTATTTACCACTATCTACTGTCTCCAACACTGTTGTAGTTGCAGAGTTCCTCTTAGATGCTAAAGAAAGAAGCACGACAAACATTTTCCAAAGCAATAGAACAAAGAACTGTACAGCACAGTACAGGGCCTTCGGCCCACCATGTTGTGCCAAACTTTCACCCTAAACTTAAGGTCTATCTAACCTCCACCCCTACCTTAGATAGGCATATGGATGATAGTATAATAGCCGCTTAAATGCCCCTAATGAGGCCAACCCCTCTACCCTCTCCAGCAATGCGTTCCACGCCCCAACCACTCTCTGAGTAAAGAACCTACCTCTGACATCTCCGCTATATCTAACTCCACTCACTTTAAAATTATGCCCCCTCGTAATAGCTACCTCCACCCTAGGAAAAAGTCTCTGGCTATCCACTCTATCTGTACCTCTGATCATGCTATAACAACTTGCTTATTTGAAGACGTGTGTGTGTCATGGCAATATTTCTATCCCACTGAACAGAAGCAAAAACTGAAAATCAAAGGTTAAATGTTTGGCCAACATTATCTAATTGAATAATGAATATTGTAGTGAAATGTATCTGGTGATTAGCATTGGTTAAGCAAGTATCTCTCATGTGTTTGTGATTCTCCAACTGGATAGCGACGATGTTGTTAATGCTTACAACTTTGATGTAAAAACATGCCCCTGTGCCTCTGTGCACTGTTTCTGGTGACAATACAATACTCTCTCAATTAGTAAGTTATGAACCATTCCTCTTTTGAATTTGACATCAGCTTTCAGGGTTACCAGGCTACTAGTTGGGCCAGTTGAGGCATTTCAGGCAGCTTGTAATTATCTGCAAAGATTATTAATGTACCTGACAAACCTCACTTCATTTCAAAGGAATGGGGAAACAAGGGCACTATTTCCACAATTTGATACAGTGCCAGAGGCTTTACTCATTGGAGTTTTCTCTCACTGGTTCCACAGGTTCTGAAAGCAGTATTCCTTTTTCCAACAATTGAACGCATGGCCGAGTCACCACAAGGCAAATTTTTGACACCAATACTTTGCAAACTTCGCTTCCTGATGTATGTTCCAGTCTACTTCCTTTCTTTTCTGCCAGAAAGCGTCAAGGCCTCGTTGGTGAGGTGGGCACTGCAGGGTCTACAGTCCCTGGATGAAACTAGTGTCTCTGCCTCTCTTAACCTCTTCAATGTGGATTGCGCAGGTGAGCTGACCTCGTTATTGACTTTACTATTGGAAAATCCAGCATTTTAATGATGTAAATTTTCTGAAGGAAAGAGCAAAATGATCATCTGCTCTCAAAAGCATTTTTTTCTATCTGTGTTGCATATGCCATATAGTGCAACATGATACACAGATTTTTAAAGCAAAGGTAATTTATTGCGTGTGTACAGTTTTGCCATGGATGTAAAATTTGATCTTGTTTATATGTTTCTTAGCTGCTGTTACTAAGTGTAGATTGGCATACTTTTTGGACAATTTGTCAAGGAGCTGCAGAAATCATTAATAAATAACTGCTGTAAAGCCCTTTCCTGTCTTGACAAGCCAAAGGCATCCCTTTGAATGGACTGGCCAACTTCAGATTTTTTTTAAAAAAATGCTAAATTGCCATAACTTTAAGAGTAAAACGACACAGCTCGAGCTTGTAAACACTTAATATTACCAAGTGATGAGTGAGTGTATTGTAATGCTGAGAAAGTCCATGTGAACTTCTGGACTTTTTTAGGCTCGGCTATAAAATGTGTAATGAAGCAAGTTAGGTGGCTTTATATGTATAATGGCACCAATCTGATTTGAGCTGGAAATAAACCTACAGAACTGGTCATAGTAGATGGCCCTGTTTTCACGCATAATTAATGACTGAAGCAGACTCTTGAAAACCCATCGTATTTTGCAGAATAATGCATTGACTACCTTAGACGCCTCGTGTTAATTTGAGCTGGAAATGTTCATCCTGTTATCTGATACATATGCTCCGTATCAGTCCCAAAATCTGATCCTGGACCCAATTATTTCTCTTGAGAAAGGGGTCATCTGTAATGAATCACCATATAATTAAAGTAAGACTGATGTATGCTTATACTCCAGGGCATTAAGCTTGACAATATGATGGAATTGGATTAACATTAGAAGAGATAGAGCAATAAACCCAGGATGCTTATTCCACAAAGGAATGTACAGGATTGGAAGAGACCCTGAGCTCCATCTGTCCTGTCCCAAACGCCATGTGTATCAATTGGACAATGTTGTACAATCAAGCTTAGTAACTCAAAACCACTTCAACAGTCATTGCCATTTCTTTCACAGAAATGTTTCACCAGAAAAAAAAAACAAAATACTGGGGGGAAGAAAAATAATGCTGCTAACACTGGTAACCATTTCACAAGGGGTGCTGATGCTAACACATGTTCATCAAGGCCATAGCTAGCTTCTCTGTTGGTTTTGTACAGTAAATGTGTGAGGTGTATGTAAATATATGTAGCATGTGGTGTAGCCTTTCTACTTTGTCGTACCTAGATCATGCCTCCAGCAGGTCTACGCTTCACCTGCTCCAGAACTTCCTCACTGTCCTTACCGTATTTCTGGCTCTGGCAGGAGTTATACATGGCCTGTGGTCTTCCTGACCTCCAGTGTGGACTGTATGGGATGGAGGTTGACCGAAGCCCCCCCTTAGATTTAGCCTCAACCCCCTCATGCTTGATACCTGAATGCTGGACTCTGGATCCTGGCTGTATCAAGCATTCAAATCATATAAATGACAGGAAACAGGCAATCAATAGAAGCAACGGAGTTTGGGATGAGTTTATGGAGAATGGAGATGGCATTGCAGTATTCTGGTCTAGAGGTATCAAATGCGTGTTATCAGCAAAAGATGAGCTAAGGATCTGTTTAGATTGCAAACAGAGCTGAAACTCCAATTCTACTCCGTTGATGGGATATTTTTCTTTTTCCAACGCCAGTCATCCTAGGCAGGGATGGTGGTATAGTCATATTGTCACTGTACTAGTAAATCTCATCCATAGCAGCCGGTGGACTTAAAATTTAATTACTAATCTGGAATTTATAAAAAGATCTAACATCAGTTATATTGAAGGTGAATCCACTAACAATTGTTGTACAAACCCCATCCCATTCACTGATATCCTTCAGGGAAGGAAATCTTTGTCCTTACCAAGTCTAACCTACATGTTTTCCAGACCCACAATAATGTGGTTGATTCTTAACTAACCTTCTGAATTCACCGAGTAAGTTATTCAATTCAAAGGCACTTAAAGATGTGCAACAAATACTGGCCTTGCCAGTGAAGCCCACTTCTCATGAAAGAATAAAGTTTTAAAATTCTGTCTCAGCATGATGGGCAATTGCTGCTGTATCTGGGCCACTTTGTCTGGGTTGTTTTTGAGCCCAATTTGAGAGCTTGAAGCAGCAAACTGCTTAAACTTTAATGTCAACTTTCAAAAAGTATGTATTTTTGTAATTTTGGAATATTAGCTGGAGTAAAGCTAACATGTACTACATGATATCACATAATGTGCATCCGGCAATTTGATGTGTGTAGGCACAAGAGATAAAAAAGCTTTCTGCTTTTGTTTGTTAGTTTACTTCTCATTTTCAGTCCTCTGCCACTACCTAGCAGAAATGTGAAAAGGAAAGCCACATATGTAAAAGGTCTAATGAAAAGACAGGTTGGAACATTATTTTTAACAAGGCATTTCTTGGAAAGCACATGATCCCGTATACTTGCAGGTCTTGTTTGCTTGAACACACTTCAGGAAAAAGCCCTAACTGTTTCGACCACCAGGAGACGGCTAGTTCTCTTTGTAAACTGTTTGGATTTCTCGCTGAGGAGACAGCTGCTGAGAAAAGGAGCTTCTTTGATCCAAGCCAAAGCCAGGTTGTAGTGGTTTGCATACTATTAAACTCAACCGGATAGATCAAGAAGAGCACCCTAACATCTGAGTAGTTGAAGGTCTCCATAAATATTGTCCAGGTTTGCCCCCTAGTGAATACACTCCAGTTTTGCTGCAGAGCATTAGGACACAGCAGTTACGATTGATAAGCCTAACTTGAGGTATAAAAACCGAATGCTACACCATGTCTCTAACTGTGGAAGGAATGATTGTGTCCTGTTAGACAGCTCACGCCTAGCAAATCTGCTTGGAACTGTGCTGCCCTGGCATAATCCATCTGCTTTGGTGGGTGCTCGGGGTTTGGAACCCCTGCTCAACATGTTGATGGAATCCATCATCCTTGGCAAACTCACAAGACACGCCAAAAACAAATGCCAACTTTGATTGGCATGCAGGAATGTTGGAACCATATACACAGGCCTGACAGACATAACTTCCCTACCAGAGAGCTAACTCACTGAGAGCGAATCACTCACAGAAAAACTTTATATCTGATAGGGGAAGAGTTCAAGGGGAAATATGTAAAGAAGATGTAGACTTCGTTGTAAAATAAATGCACGACTCCCAATGATAGAACCCTCTCACATGATTCAGAATGTGTTCTCTCTATCAATCTCTCAATTCAGAGCTCATCAGGAGTGTCTATGCTCCACTGCTGTGCTCCTGTACAGAGGTGAAAGACCAGTTCTATAAAGAATTTAACACGGCTATAAGCATAATCCAGGACAAAAAATTGTTACCTACCAAGGTTTTTTAGTGCAACAGTGCCTGAAGACCTCAGGCACCAAGGCTTAGGGCAGATAAATGAGAATGGACAGAGACTACTTTGAAATTTGCTGATACCATGAACTTAACATAACTAACAACCTCTTTTGAAACAAACTACAAGATATCCTGGAAACATCAAAGATCAGGATATTGACACCAGCTGGATCTGGTCATCACCCAATGTGACTGTCTGGACATCGTTAACAACATGTGCAGCTACATCAACACTGACTGTTATTCAAACCACTTTCCAGCGTGCACAACTTAGGACGCAACCTTTGAAATATTTTCATTTGCAGCAGAAATCTCATCCTCATCTCAATATTAATCATATTGTTTACCAAGTTGAAAACCAGAAGTTGCTCAACTTCATTGGATGGGGGCTCTCAAGCTTCCCCACACACAGTGCAGAGTAGAACACACTTCAGGCACCATCTACAATACTGCACTTTCATCATGTGGAAAGCAGGAGTGGAAGAATGTTGACCCATTTGAAGCTAACAGCACTGTGATAGAGCCTGTCAGTCAAGCCAAGCAGCCCCCTCTCAGTGGTTCCAAGATCCAAATAAGGATACATAGAGTGCAGTAATAGCTACACAAAGTAAAGTTCAATCCTTTGATGGGGCACTGACCATTCTGACAAAATACTCAAGAAATGCTAGAGACATGTCCAGAGGGATCAGAAAGGCAACAGGCCCATCAGCAAAAATAACAGCATTACTGAAAACAAAGGCCATGGGCACAGATGTCATTACTGGTATAAGCATTTGGAGAAATGTGATAGAACAACTTTTGATTGGACTCTAGAGAGAACACTGTCATTAAGGAAGTTCTAGACAATAGAGAAAGTCTATCTGTTGTGATAAAACTGGGTATCAAACCTCTGGTGGAGGGGCTTAGCAAAGCCATTGACTCAGTTTCCACAGGCAAAGTTCTAAATGCTGATGTTACACCACCTAAACTCCTTGGGCATGGGAAATGGGCAGTCCTGCAGCATCTGTATAAACTTCTCTGCCTCTGGTAGAGGGAGAAGGCAGTGCCTCAGACTATGAATGATGCAAAGATAATGATCCTTTACAAGGACAAGGGAGATGACAGTGATTGCAACAACAATCCTGAGGTAAATTAGGCAGTGCTTAGCATAGAGTTGACCACTATAGGGTAACTGTTGGGCAGCACGGTGGCTCCGTGATTAGCGCTGCTGTCTCACAGTGCCAGCAAACTGAGTTCAATTCCACCCTCAGGCAACTGTCTGTGTAGAGTTTGCGTGTTCTCCTTGTGCCTGTGTGGGTTTTCTCCAGGTGCTCCGGTTTCCTCCCACTGTCCAAAGCTGTGCAGGTTAGGTGGATTGGCCATGCTAAATTGCCCATAGTGACCAGAAATGTGCAGGCCAGGTGGATTAGCCATGGTTAATGCAGGGTTACAGGGATAGGGTGGTGGTGGGGGTGTTGGGTCTGGGTGGAATGCTGTTCATAGGATTGATGTGGACTCAGTGGTCCAAATGGTCTGCTTCCACACTGTAGGGATTCTATGATATTATAGTACAAAACATTCTCTTACAAGATGAAAGGTAACTTTTATCATACTTTGCATGAGTGTTGTCTAATTAAACTGAAAAGCCACTCTTAATGGATAAGTTTCACATGAAAATGATTCATCAGTCACCTCTGCTTGCTACCATCCCTGGCCTTGTTACTGCAGTAGAATTTTCATTAGCGAGAATGATCCAACAGATCCTAATCTCAAAATGAGGATAACTCTTTAATCCCATCGGCAGGTGACAGAATCACAGTGTATTTGTAGACTAGCTTTTATACATTGAAGTTATCTTATAGTTTTTAAGCTTTTTCCATTTCAAGCAGTATGCTCAATAGAGTGCTTCATTAAGTTAATCTGTTAATTTGCTGGCTGACTATGCTTAAAAAGATAAAGTGAATATCACCATTTCAACTGCTAACCCATTACTTCTCAAAGTGCTCAGAAAGATCTTCCTGGCACTAGGATTCCCTTGTTCTTATATCTTATGCATTTTTAACTCTATATCTGCCTAATTAAACATAGTAATGTCAATAGGAATAGGGTGATAGATTCTTAAAAGCTTTCTTACTGACACAGTCAGTAAAACCAGTCGAATAAGTGACCTGTGCCGAGCAGGTAGGTTTCATGTGGGATACCCCGAGTCAAAAAGGTTTATATTTCCAGAGTAGGATAGGAGAAGAGGAGGAGCGAATGGCTAATGTAAGTGACTGCACTTCCTACTGTAAATAATCTGAGCTCCTAATGTGTGCGGAAACCTACCTTTTTCTTCATTCAATTTGCAATATTGCCACTGCATCTTTTCCCCCTGGTTTTGTAAGCATGTTAGTTCAATGCATGAATTTGTTCGCTCATGCTGAAAAATAGCATCGTGTCATAAATATACTGATGTACAGGACCTGTTCAAAATTATATTGCCTGATAAAATTCACTGGATGTGCTGGCGTTGTAATTTTATGTTCCCAGGCAACCTCTGGTTCAGTTTCAATGGGCTTATAAACAGCAGAGTATGAAAAGCAGCACTTAGGGCAGTTCCTTTCTCAAGAGGAAACCAACAGGAATCTAAAAACAAAGTTAAAACTAAAGGTGTCTTTAGTTGCTCTGGGACATAAGAGTGGTAGTGCATACAAATGATTCATTTGCCTTGGATGGTGAAGAGGAGCCAGCCACCTCTTGCTTACTGTCTAAACAGAAAAAAAAAACAAAGAACTGCAGAGTTCTGGGGAAGGGTCACCAGATCCAAAAGGTTAACTCTGATATTTTTCTTCACAGAAGCTGCCAGATCTGCCGAGCTTTTCCAGCAACTTCTGTTTGTGTTTCAAAGAACTGCAGATGCTGGAGATCAGAAACAAAATCAGAAATTGTTGGCAAAAATCAGCAGGTCTACTGAACTTTGCCTACTAGAGGTTGCCTGGTGAGGGCAGGCTAGAGTTCAGCTGAACCACAGACAAACACTTCTTCAAAGCTCAGTGGCCCCACACGGACACGAAGCATGGTCATTTGGGTGATCATTACCCTATTGATGCAGCAAAATCATTGAAAGAGTAGACAGTGAGCAATTGGTGCGAATAAGATGGATGGCCATGAGATATTGACTCATTCGAGAATCACTATCCATAGATTTGAGGGTGATGTCCACTCAAGGTTGCGAGTTTCTGCTGTGGGTCTTCATGTGATCGAAAAGGCCAATTCCTGACCTGAAGGTCATTGGACTCACGAATGTCCCGTGAGGCAGTGGGATCAGAGTCCAGATTTTGCTTCCTTTTCTTCTTTGCTATTGCTCTGCCTCATCATACAAGTGTGGCACAAAAGAAATAGTATGTCTAATATCTTATTCCAGCTGCTCTGTTCCGGAGATGCAAGTATAAACCAGGTACCTCCTTATATGGGGAAGGGGAAGGGGAAGGATGTGGAAGGACGTCCTTAGAGTCTCTCAGATACCTCATAGCAGCATTGACAACAAAAACAGAAATTGCTGGATTGGTTCAGCAGGTCTGGCAGCATCAGTTCTGAGGAAGGGTCACTTGACCCGAAACGCCAACTCTGATTTCTCTGCACAGATGCTGCCAGACCCGCTGAACTTTTCCAGCAATTTCTGTTTTTGTTTCTGATTTACAGCATCCGCAGTCCTCTCGGTTTATATTGATGAACATTGAGCCTGTTCTCTTGCTCACAGATAAATGTTTGAGCTAAGAATAACACAAAACCAAGAAAAGGGAGAAGTTTATCTTCAAAATTAATTTATTAATTAAAGCATTAAGTTATAGTGTAGCTTCCAGTGAAATGATTATTATTCACAATAGCATAATTGTTGTGCTTGTTAGCCTGAGCACCTCATGACAATAGATAAATGGCCAGATAAATTGAATGGTCTATTTAGGTTAAAATCTCAGTGGTATAAGTAAATGCAAGCAAAAATAATTGCAAGCGTAGGAAGTTTGAATTTGCTAAAACCTTCTGATGCAGCGTCTGATATGTATAATCAAAAAGCATCAGAATTACCAGTGGAAAATGTTCTACTCCACTGTAGACTTCAGTCATTATGTTACCTGTTCAGATCACAACAACAAAGTAAATAAAAAGGTTTTATGCAAAGTGAACAGCAAATGTAACTGCCCTGCCAACCTCACCAATAACAGTGACTCGCCATGTACGACAGTTTGATAGACTGTTTGCCTCGATCACAAATAAAAACAGGTCAGATTGGTAAAGCTCAATGGGCTGGCAGCATCTGTGGAGAAAAAAAGAAAATTCATATTTTGAGTCCAATGTGACTCTTCTTTGGAACTGAAGGTAGAGCTGGGGAAAGTTTTAATCTGTAGAAATAGGTAGGAAGGACAGTTGGAACAGAGGGAAAGTTAGAGGGCAAAGATAGAGTATCAGAAGAAAATCAAAGGGAGTGGTATTGGTTGTAGAGAAATGAGAAAGGTGGTGATAGCAGAATGTAGGTTGGCTCTACTGAGAACACCAGAGGGGTGGCGGCGTGCACAGTTAAGACATCTTGGAGTTCATGTTTTAAAGTTGCTGAACTGAATATTGTGTCTAAAAGGCTTTGAAGTGCCTACGTAGGCATAAGTTGCTGTTCCTGCAGCTTGCTTTGGACTTTGCTGCAGATCTAGGACAGAAATGTGAAATGTGAGGGGCAGGGGGCTACGGGTAATGTTTGTTTCTGGAGAAATTAAGACATTAATCAAAAATGACAGAGAAACTGGGAGAATGGTTTGTATCACTATCCTGTATCATAGACTGCTCTCTTTTACCATAGTGCATACAGCGTTTTGCTTTGTAGACAAATGTGGATGAAAGAGTAAGTTTTCATACAGCAACAGCAGTTCCAATATTTGTTGCAGAAATTCCATTAGAGCGGTGTAAACCGGATCAACAGCTAGATTTGAAGATTTATGAAATATAGTGAAAACTGAAAATGAGCATGGAATGTAAAATTTCTAAATTACTTGACTGATATCACCCACTAATTTATTATTTTGGTAAAATAAACTTGTATTTATATCGCATCATCAGTGCCCTTGGAATGTATAATTCACAGTGAAGGGATTACTTTTGTGGTGTATCATACAATCATAGAATCCCTACAGTATGGAAACAGGCCATTTGGCCCAACAAGTCCACACCGCCCCTCCAAAGAGCATCCCACCCAGCTTCATTCCCCTATCCCTGTATTTTCCCATATCTAACCCACCTAACCTAAACATCCCTGGGCACTATGGGCAATTTAGCATAGCCAATCTGAATCTCTGTTAGTTTTGAGGTAAACTTGGCAGCTAATTTGCAAATAGCCAAGTCACACAGATAGAAATCAGAAATCTGATAAACAGGCAGTTATTTTTAAAGATGTCATGAAAGCCAATGTGTCAAACGAACCTCCTGCTGTTCTTCAAATAGCATCTGAATAGCTTCAGTTTAGTAAATTATCCAGAAACCAGTTCCCCAGACAGTACAGCATTCCTGCAGTAGCGTACTTTGATGTCAACCAGGGCTATGTCTTCCAATTCCCTGGAATAGAGTTTGACCCCCGACCTTCAGACTCACCTCTGGCCAATAGAGAAGAAAAGTGAAGCCATCTTTTCATCATGATGGGTTTTTTTTCTGAAGGGATGACTTGTTGCAAAGTTGGGCAGAGTATTTGTGTCTTGGAAGGCAGGATGTTAGAATTTGTTTGTAAAATGATGGGGAGAAAGAATGTGTGGTCCCTTTAAAAGGTATTGTGCGTTTTCTAGGCTTGGAGATTAAAAAGAAATGTCTGCGAGCAGCAGAAGCACAGATTTTATGGTAAACTAATGAATTAAAATGAGATTTTATAGTCACATGAACTCAAGTACAGGGAAACGTGACTACAAGAAAAGTGTACAAAGACGCCATTTCCGGGGCCATCTCACGTGCAAAATCTTAGGTATAAATTAGAAAGTTAAAGAAATAATGTTAAAAGCTCAGCATTACAGTCCTTATAAAGCAGAGAAAGAAATAAAAAAAACGAAACAAACAGACGGAGCAGTGGAGTCTGCGCTGGGCTTCACCTTGAGGCTGGGAGTCTGCGCTGGGCTTAAACCCAAGGCTGGGAGTCTGTGCTGGGCTTCACTTCGAGGCTGGGAGTCTGTGCTGGGCTTCACTTCGAGGCTGGGAGTCTGCACTGGGCTTCACTTCGAGGCTGGGAGTCTGCGCTGGGTTTCAACTCGAGGCTGGGAGTCTGCGCTGGGCTTCACTTCGAGGCTAGGAGTCTGCACTGGGCTTCACCTTGAGGCTGGGAGTCTGCACTGGGCTCTACTTCAAGGCTGGGAGTCTGCGCTGGGCTCCACTTCGAGGCTGGGAGTCTGTGCTGGGTTTCACCTTGAGGCTGGGATCTGTGCTGGGCTCCACTTCGAGGCTGGGAGTCTGTGCTGGGTTTCACCTCGAGGCTGGGAGTCTGTGCTGGGCTCCACTTCAAGGCTGGGAGTCTGCGCTGGGCTTCACCTCGAGGCTGGGAGTCTGCGCTGGGCTTCACCTCGAGGCTGGGGGTCCGCACTGGGCTCCACTTCAAGGCTTTGAGTCTGCGCTGGGCTTCACCTCGAGGCTGGGAGTCTGTGCTGGGCTCCACTTCGAGGCTGGGAGTCTGCGCTGGGCTCCACTTCGAGGCTGGGAG
>JAHRHZ010000112.1:39015284-39046193 GCA_024137785.1 Ginglymostoma cirratum
ACTTCGAGGCTGGGAGTCTGCGCTGGGCTCCACTTCGAGGCTGGGAGGCTGAGAGTCCGCATTGAATGTTGCTAGGTATCCTCGCTGTTTGAAATATACTGTATATAGTGTAAATTCATTTCATTCCTGATCACTGTTTTCTAGATTTTCACCTGCCTTGTCTGAAAAGTATTAAATCTGTGACAAGAACAGGTTTGAGAGTTTTGGGGTAGAAATTTTGGATTCTGAGCGACAGAGAGTGAAGGAAAAATCCCAGCCCCCCAGATCACCACTTGAAGCTGTCAGCACATCATCCACTGAAACTGCAGAGTTTTGATAGCACTTTCCTCGTTAAAAGCTTTTTAGAGGCCAGATGACCTGGTGTCCTGACACAGACTTTAATATGCTTCCTCAGTGCAGGTGCAGTGATCACAAAACCGCAGAAGGAATGCTTGTCTGGGCTGTGGACCTTGCAATCAATCTCATTCCTTTGCGCTGGCTCTTTGATTCTTATCTCTCATCTGTGGCTAGTTAGTTGCATGGAATGCTGTATAAGATACCGTGAATTATTTTGCCACACACCAATTCAGCCGTTTAGGGTCTGGTAGGAGTTTGAAAATTGAACAGAGAGTTGATTTTACCCATGATACCAGATTTCTCTACCTAAATTCTTTTGAGCATCTAAAGAATGATTCCAGCTTTCTAAACATTTTTTTTGATCTGTTAAATAAAGTAGTACCTTTCTGAATTCTATCAAACAGGATTAGAGAAATTATTCTAATTCCTCATTCTTAAACAATCAACCTTTAAATAAGCAAAATATACATTTCTCTCCTCATCCCCAACTTCTGTTCTAAAATAAAATCATTAAATCGTTAAGCTTAAGTGACATGCTGTATGAACCGCAAAGCTTCAGCACCAAATTGTAGATGTTAAAACAGCTTCATCTTCCTGAAAATGTGATGGCATTGACGGAGGAGAGATCCAGAATATTACCTTCATTATGACATCTGCCGGGGCTGGAGAATTGTAACTACGAGGAGAGGTTGGGGTTCCTTTCCTTGGAGTAGAGAAGGCTGAGGGGTGACACGTTTAAGGTATACAAAATTGTGAAGGGTAGAGATAGAGTAGGCAGGAGGAACCTGTTTCACTTGGCTGAGAGCTCAAAAACCAGGGGTGATAGATTCAAGCTAAGAGGCGGAAGGATTGGAAGGGATGTGAGAAAAAAGACTTTTTTACGCAGAGGGTTGTGGGTGTCTGAATTGGTGGTGGAGGCAGAGACCCTAACTCCTTTAAAAAGTACCTGGATCTGCACTTTAAGTGCTGTAAGCTGCAGGGTGTTATAAAGCAGAGGTCGATCTCCTTCTGATAACTAAAAGTGAAACACCCAGACAGGCTCGCCTCACCTTATAATCTGTTAAAGGAAGTGTGAAAAGTGGTTTAACCTGCTTCTCACCACCCAATCGGTTTTAAAGCGGAAGTTAAATGAAATGATCTCCTGACAGTCACTCTACAATCAACAAAGTAACAATTTATTTATCTAACTCTAACAGTGAACAAACGAATAGAAATACTAACCAACTGGACAATTCCTCCTTAACTACTAACTATTCCTGAATAAAGCAAAAATTCTAATGGTATGCTGTTCCAATAGGTACAAGTTGCACTTATATAAACCAAATTAATGAAACAAACTTAAAACTTAGTCTCTCAGAATTACAGCCAGGATACATTTTCCAGAATGTCCTATGCCTTCTCTGTTGTTCTTCAGTCAGGAATGCCTTTCTCCATCAAATTCTTGTGTCGGAAATATTAGCTAAGGATGCCGCTGTACCTTTAGTCAGATGATGGTTTTCTGAGAGCTTAGAGAATTCTGTGAGAGCCAGTGATTTTCTCTTTAGGGCTGGTGGTTGTTAACTGTAACAGATGGTAGTTGCTCTCACCCCAATTTTCAAGCACCCTCTTCTTTTATACCCTCAATGACCTATCAATTTCTTACAATGGGATTGGTCCTAGGTTGTCAAGACCATCAGATTTAAATTTAGTTGGTTTTAGGCTCGAAGTGCCTGGTTTAAATTAATTGGCTAATATTCAAACTGGTTGCCTTAATAACATATCAAGACTACAGCCTTTTGATCCAAATGTTTCCATTTCAGGAACTCTCTATGCACGCTGCTGTTCGCAGGCATTTTGTTTTAATTTCCATGTCTAGAAAAGGCAAGTCATCTTTTAAAGGGACCACGTATTCTTCTTCCCCCGCCCCGTCATTTTACAAATAAATAGTAACAACCTGCCTTCCAATCCATAAGTGCTCTACCCAACTTTGCAACACCTCCCTCCTTAAGAAAGATATGAACCGTCATGATGAAAAGATGACTTCTTTTTTTTTCCAAATCTTAATGCCACTATTACTATATATGTAAGTCATTAATCTAGAGTTACACATTTTATACTAGTTCTAAGTACATATCTATAACATTGAACACTATCATTTCTATCTTATATACACATATTCCTCTTAAAACCACAATAATGCATCCACAATAACATTTCACGACCCGCAACATGTATAATCTGTAAATTAAATGCTGGTAACGTAAGACTCCAACAAAATAGTCTGGTGTTCTTGTCCTTAAATATTTCTAAAGAAGTCAAAGCGTTGTGATCAGGATACACAACCTTCTCTGATACGTTATTTGCAACATAAACCTTAAAATGTTGTAAGGCCAGTACCAAACTCAATAACTCCTTTTCAATGGTTGAATATTTTCTCTAGTGGATACTGAATTTCTTTGAAAAATAATAGATTGGCTTTTCAATTCCACAATCATCCTCCTGTAACAACACAGCTCTATCCCCTGCATCACTTGTGTAGTACTCTACCCAACTTCGCAACAAGGGCTATGGGCCATGTGGAGGGAGATGAGTTTAGAAAGAGCATCTGGGTGTCTTTGGATTGGCATGAATGAGCTGGGCCGAATGGCCCTCTTCTGTGGGCTGTTTCATATCTATGGTTCTATCTATAAAACAAGATATGCCATTTTTGGCTGCAGTACAGAATGTGAATGACCGTTTTTGTCTGTGGCATATATGGGACTGAATTACCTCAGGACTTCACCAGCTCCACTGACACAATGTTGAGTGAAGTTATAGTGATGATACAGTAGAGAGTTAGAGAAAATTCATCCTCACCACGGAACTGCAAAAAAAAGGTTTGTTCAGATACTCACAGAGTGAAACCACACTTGCCATAGTGGGTGGGTTTCTGTTCTTGCAACAAGCTAAACCAACTAAAGTTGCCAGCACATCATAGGGGAGTCACGAATCTGTCACCTTCTGTCCTCAACCAAACCATGTTCTTCAACTCCACAGGACAGGCATATATGCGACTTAAATATGTTACATGATCATTGACTGCAGTTTTAACCTCGAGATCAGATTTTAACTCTGTGCACTTCCTAGGATCTACTAGGCCAAGCAAAGCGCGAGAGGGCAAGAAAAGTTTGCAGGGCCGAACAATTGTCAGGCAGGCAATGCTTTAGATGCTGAGATCCGGCAGCTGCTCCCTTGCCTCAGTGAAAGATGCAGGACTTATTCAGAGAGCGTACTTTCACAGCTTTCAAGGCGGTGATCACTTCAGCTACCTCGGAGCTTTTTGACTTTTGATCTTCATTTCCTGTCTAACAGCTTCCACAGCAGTGTAGAGGCTAGTTTTGCAGCTTTATTTTGGAACTCTGATGAGGAATGAAGGGAGCAGATCCTGAAGGGAAAACAGCAACCTTTTCTACAACCACCTGCATAGGTCAGATTGGACGAATACAGAGCTCCTGCTTGCAGGTGGAGATAACCCCAATACGCTATGAAGGTAGGCGATCAACTTCCTGAACACCGGTACCTCAGGAGGCTCAGACTTCTCAGGCAGGTGGCTACAGGCATTAGCAGCCCCCTGGAAGAAGACTTCTTTCAATGTGGAACAGTTGGGCATTCACTGCTGTGCCATTCAAGTTCCCCACACCCTTTAATTTCTTTGTCTTTGATCCTTTCAGGGATCTGATGACTATAGTTGGTGACTCTCACAACCTGCTGCCCACAAATGAATCCGAGAAAATACCCAGGAAGTTGCAATGATGCCTTCATTATGCATCTCCAAGCAGAAGCAGTAGATGGCATCTAGACAAACAAGGGCCATGCCCTGGACATGGCTGATGACATCTTTGAGTAATCTTATCTCTAAAGTGCAGAAAAGTCACAAAAGAAGCCAAGTAAGCTCAAGATTGTACTCAGGCAAGTCACTTGGACACTGAGATCCAATTTAAGTGCCTGTACATCATTCAGGATGCACCAGCAAATGTTTACAGAATGATAGTAATGTGCTGCTCTTTTTTTTAATTCATTCACAGGATGAGGGTGTCACTGACTAGGCCAGCATTTATTGCCCATCCCTAATTGCCCAGAGGGCAGTTAAGAGTCAACCACATTGCTGTGGGTCTAGAGTCAACAGGTAGGCCAAACTAGGTAAGGATGACATTTTCCTTCCCTATGGGACATTAGTGAACCAGATAGGTTTTTCCAACAACTGGCAATGGCTTCATGGTCACCACTAGACTCTTAATCCCAGATTCTTTTTTTATATTGAATTCAAATTCCACCATCTGTCATGGTGGAATTCGAGCCCAGGTCCCCAGATCATTACTTAAGTCTCTTTCAACAATGTTGCACAGCAAAGAGTGTTGAAGCTTCAAGGGCCTGAAGGTAATTAATGTTTTGTAGCTTCAGCAAGCAGGAGGAGGAGTCCCATATATTGACGATGCCTGGGAGGGCCTGATTCATCCTCATTTTATCTTCATCAAAAGCAGTACAGCCATCTGGCGCACAATTCAGGACCCTTCCCCATTCCTGCTGCCAGCAGAACACAGTCCCACAGTCAGCAATCCATTCCTTTCACGTACACCCATAGCTTGCATTTTACTCATGTCATACTAACTTGACAATATAACACAATATAAAACTTCTAAGTGGAAGCTCTTGTGCAACTGCGAATCTTTTACCTTTCTTAATTTACTGCGCATGCATGCTGTGACACAGTTGGAGACAGGCTGCCTGCTCCCCTGCCCAGGACTTGCATTGGACTCATTCAGGGATTGACCAGGCCAAGAGGATAGAAGGCAGCAGTATCCCCGTCACTGATAGGCCAGGTCCAAGCAGTCTGGAGTGGAAGCACTTTGACAGCATTTGCAATTCCATGTACCTTTTCTCTATCTTCCTGACTAATTAGCATTTGGGAAGCACTTTGCCAATTTTCAGTGGGATACCAAACATCCAAGGCAAGATTTTCCTCCATTCTGTTTAAGGTGGCATTCCAAGTGTGCAGACTAATAGAGATATAAATAGAGATATATCACATCACTTGACAATACAAATGGCTTTTGAGACAAAGGTTACAGATTGAATCCTCACCCCAGGACTTTGGCATTAATCAAGGTTGATTTTTCAGTGTACTAGTGATGCTTTGGTGAAGCATTGTAGAGATGTTTTCTTTGCAGTATGATGTTACACCAAAGCCCTCGCCACCTGTTGAGGAAACCATGAAAGATGTCATGGCAATGTATGAAGAAGCGCCGAGCACTCTCCAGTGTTCTGACCTCCAATTATCTTTAAGTCAACTCCAACAAAAATGGTTAACTGACCATTTGACTTATACACTGTTTATGGGACATAGCTGTGCAAAAAATTGGTTGCCACATTTGCCTGTATAATTCACTGCTTTAATTGCCAAGTTAAGGACCTCAAATAGTGAGAGTGTGCAAAGACCACCCACAGGCTTATTAGAATGGATGCAGGAAGATGGTGGGATCCCCGAGTACTATAAGTTGCATCTGATTCAATGTCCCCACCACCTCAAAAGTTGCCACAGGAGAGTATAAAATACTGCCTACAATGACCATAAAATCAAGTGAAAACTTTAATTTCAATAATATCAATGTCCGCTCACCTCAATGACTGTTTACTCAGACATGTGGATGACAGAATAAATCCATCTTTACTGTTGTGGCTGTTGTTCTATTAAGTGAACATCAGAATTTGATTACTTCCAGTAATTTCTTTCAAGTGTTCAGTCTTCCCAAATAGAAAAGAAAACAGCAGAGACTACTCAAAAGGCCAAGATATTTCTCTGATGAGGACAGATTTGTTGACGTTTTAGATGTGGGCCCTTCACCAGGGAAGCAGCCAAACTCTGAAACTCAGTGGGGACTGTTTGGTGTTGCCAGGTTCCCAACTTGGTGAAGCATCTCCTCACCCAACCAATGCAGAAAGCACAAGATCTTATCCATTTTTGCAGCAAGACCTTATTTCTGTAGGACAAGCAAGATGCCAACGCAAATCAGTTCTTCTCAGCTGATTATCCTTAGGAATAACAGGAAATCTGATGGGCCAGTGCTACATAAAAGCAACCACTACCCACTGTGGGAGGCATCAAGATATTGTGTCGGACTCAAGATTCTCCAATCCACACACTCATAGAAGCAGTTAACAACCAAAAGAAGGTCCTCATTCCCACAAGGCAAGATCAGTGCCCTGCCAGTTAGCTGCACTAATGTGAATAATAGATGGTTGAAAAGGTCAAAGACAGAGGCTTTGATCTAAGGCTTGTCTACAGTGAAAGACGAAATTTTAAATCTAACCAGGAAAAATTTATGCTGTCATGCAATGTGGGCATCAGTGGCAAGATCAGCATTTGTTGCCCATGCCTAATTATCCTGAACTGAATGACCTGCTAACCCATTTCAGAGGGCAGTTCTGAGTTAACCACGTTGCTGTGGGTCTGAAGTCACGTATCTGTCAGGCCAGTTAAAGGTGGCAGATTTCCTTCCCTGAAGGAAATTAGCGAATCAGATGACAACTCATAATTGTTTCCAGTCACCATTAGTGAGACTAGCCTTATATTTGTCAAGGTAAGGCTCCCCTCACATTTCTCTCTCTCTCTGTAAATCTCTTTGTTGCTTTACTTAGATCCAACACTTTCACTGCTGGCCGCACTTCTGCTTTTTCCACTCATTATGCACACAATTCTAAGCTGCTTTGCACACCTTCAAAACCCTGGGACCTACTGTTTCTGCACAAAACACTATCATGCAGTCAAAGGGAGATTACAAGAATAAGAGATCATTGTATTCTGCAAACTCTAACATTAATGGTGGCTATCAATATCATTGACGCACATAGCATTGGGGATGGTCAGGCTGGAGGCCGTGCACAGCAGAACGTATGACACCGTCCTTTTCTCATCTCAGGCACTTCTCTTGCATATATATAGGACATGACAAGCTCATGGTGCATTGCGCTGACTTATTAAGATAATCATCACAAGCATGGGGCTGGATGAACACAGCAGGTCAAGCAGCATCATAGGAGCAGGAAAACTTGACGTTTCGGGCCTAAACCCTTCATCAGAAATGGGGGAGGGGAAGAGGGTTCTGAAATAAATAGGGAGAGAGGGGGAGGCGGATAGAGGATGGATAGAGGAGAGGATAGGTGGAGAGGAGGCCGACAAGTCGAAGAGGCGGGGATGGAGCCAGTAAAGGTGAGTGTAGGTAGAGGAGTAGGGAGGAGATAGGTCAGTCCAGGGAGGACGGACAGGTCAAGGGGGCGGGATGATGTTAGTAGATAGGAGATGGGGGTGTGGCTTGGGGTGAGAGGAAAAACAGGTTAGGGAGGTGGAGATGAGCTGGGCTGGTTTTGGGATGCGGTTGGAGGAGGGGAGATTTTGAAGCTTGTGAAATCCACATTGATGCCATTGGGCTGCAGGGTTCCCAGGCTGAATATGATTTGCTGTTCCTGCAGCCTTCGGATGGCATCACTGTGGCATTGTAGGAGGCCAAGGATGGACATGTCATCTGAGGAATGGGAAGGGGAGTTGAAATGGTTCGCGACTGGGAGGTGCAGTTGTTTGTTGCGAACTGAGCGCAGGTGTTCTGCAAAGCGGTCCCCAAGCCTCCGCTTGGTTTCCCCGATGTAGAGGAAGCCACAACAGGTACAGCGGATGCAGTATACCACATTGGCAGATGTGCAGGTGAACCTCTGCCTGATGTGGAAAGTCTTCTTGGGGCCTGGGATTGGGGTGAGGGAGGAGGTGTGGGGGCAGGTGTAGCACTTCCTGCGGTTACAAGGAAAAGTGCCGGGTGTGGTGGGGCTGGAGGGGAGTGTGGAGCGGACAAGGGAGTCGCGGAGGGAGTGGTCCCTCCGGAAGGCAGATAAGGGTGGGGAGGGAAAGATGTCTTTGGTGGTGGGGTCTGACTGCAGATGGCAGAAGTGTCGGAGGATGATGCGTTGGATCCGAAGGTTGGTGGGGTGGTATGTGAGGACGAGGGGGATTCTTTTTTGGTTATTGTTGCAGGGACGGGGTGTGAGGGATGTGTTCCGGGAAATGCGGGAGACACGGTGGAGGGCGTTCTCGACCACGGTGGGGGGGATGTTGCGGTCCTTGAAGAATGAGGACATTTGAGATGTGCGGGATTGGAATGTCTCATCCTGGGAGCAGATGCGGCGGAGGCGAAGGAATTGGGAATAGGGGATGGCATTTTTGCAGGAGGGTGGGTGGGAGGAGGTGTATTCCAGGTAGCTGTGGGAGTCAGTGGGCTTGAAATGGACATCTGTCTCTAGGTGGTTGCCCGAGATGGAGACAGAGAGGTCCAGGAAGGAGAGAGAAGTGTTGGAGATGGTCCAGGTGAACTTCAAGTTGGGGTGGAAACTGTTGGTGAATTGGATGAACTGTTCGAGCTCCTCGTGGGAGCACGAGGCGGCGCCGATGCAGTCATCAATGTAACGGAGGAAGAGGTGGGGTTTAGGGCCAGTGTAGGTGCGGAAGAGGGATTGTTCCACATAACCTACAAAGAGGCAGGCATAGCTTGGGCCCATGCGGGTACCCATGGCCACCCCCTTTGTCTGTAGGAAGTGGGAGGAATTGAAAGAAATGTTGTTGAGGGTGAGGATGAGTTCGGCTCGGCGGATGAGGGTGTCGGTGGAGGGGGATTGGTCCGTTCTGCGGGACAGGAAGAAGCGGAGGGCCTTTAAGCCATCAGCATGGGGAATACAGGTATATAGGGACTGGACGTCCATAGTAAAAAATGAGGTGTTGGGGACCTGGGAATTCTCCAGCATCTGCAGTACCTTTTATCTCTTATCCAAGATAATCATCACAATTTCCTGTTTGCCCTAGTAACATTTTTTGGACTCACCATTTGAGTCAAGTCCTGCAGTTTTCTCAGAGATGGAGAAAACCTTTTCCACTCAGTATTGTAATTCTAACCACCAGCTCAGGAATAAGTACTCCTCATAGGTAGCCAGTGAGTCAGAAACTCACTGAGTAAAAGTGATCAAGAGCAGGTACCAGGGTGTTCAAATGGTCTGCTTGATGAAAGCTCCAGTGATGGATCTGATTGCAATTCAATTCGGCTGTTGTACATGGACTGCTTATAGGAAATCTGAGGCATGTGTGCAAAGAATAACCCTAGTCTCAAGTAGTTTTTTTTTATTTTTCTGAGTTGGAGGAATAATAGATCGATGCAATATTAAAGCATTATAACATTATAAAGTGGAGAAAGACCAATGTGATGCAGTATTGATGAACAAACTCAGGTTACATGTAGATGGATTAGAAGCACCCATGATTTATTAAGGCAGTGAAGGAGACTAGATGGTGAATTGCTGTAGTCAATTCGGCCCTGAAATTCAGAGAAGACCACAATATCTGCACATTTATCTTTTTCTCCTGCTGCATCAAGTTGTCCAGGGGCCCCTTGTTTCCTTCACCCTTGTCTCAGCTGATCCGCTGCTATGATCCTCATTCATGCCTTTGTTATCTCTAAACTATTCCAGCAGACTCCTGCCTGGTCTCTCACGTTCTACCCTTTGTAGACATGAAATCATCCAAAACTCTGCTATCACCCCTCTACTTGCTGATCAGTCAAGCAACTAATTGATATTAAAATTCTCATCGCTGTTTTATATCCCTCCAAGGTCTCGTCCCATTCTATCTCTAATCTTCTCCAGATCCGTAATCATTCAAGATATCTGAGCTCATCTAATTCTGTCCTCTTGAGCATTCCTGATTTTAATTGCTGTACCATTAGGAGCCATGTCTTCACTTGTCTAGGCTCCAAGCTCTGCAATTCCCTCCCTACATCTCGCTACCTTGCTTTGCTCCTTTAAGACATTCCTTTGAATCTCCCATGGCCAGGCTTTTTAATCCACTGACTTAATATTCTCCTTTTGGAGTTCAGTGTCAAACTTTTTTGAGAATATTCCTGTGACGCATCTTATGATTCTTAAAGGCCTTAAACCAATAAAGGTTGTATTGCCAACGACTGCATAAAACCGTCACTTAATTTAGTCATGAACTGCAAGATGACTGATGCTGTTCAGCTTGGAAAGAGCTTGAAGCAAGGAAGTCAAGGGCTGAAGTCACTTAACTGACACTCCTCAAATTCCATCTACCACCTACAAGGCATGAGTCAGAGAATGATGAAATACTCTCCATTTGTGTGGATAGATACAACTCTAACAATACTCAAGAAGCTCACTACCACCCAGGACAAACGAGTTTGTTTGATTTACACTGTCCAGCATCAGAATACTATGGTCTTATCACGTACTTTTTCGGCAGATGCACTGTAGCAACTCATCAAGGCTTCCTTGACAGAGCTTCCAAAACACATGATTGTCACCACCTAGAAAAATAAAGACATCAGGGTGCATTGAAACACCATCAATTCCAAGTGGCTATCCAAATCACATACCATCCTGGTTTGAATATGTATCACTGTTCTTTCATTGTTATCAGAACAAATTCCTGCCAGTAACGAACTATGAGGACACTTTCCCTACGCAACCCAGAACTTTTCAAGCAGCAGGTCCACCATTACCTTCTCAGGGGAAGCTACAAATGGGTAATTGTCCCAGTGACAGCTAAGTGCTAGGAATGAACAAAACTGACCTCATTTATTCACCATAACAGTGGCATTTTTAAAAGACTTGTAAATTAGATAATAGATTGACACTTCATATATTATCCTAGAAGAGATGGACCATCAGGGTTAATGCTCATTCTGACAATCATTGGACAAAATCCAGAAAGTTTCCTTTAGACCTATTTGGAAGATAGCTGTGATGATTAAGATTTTGTTTTACACCAAACGTTCTTTTCTTGATCTAAGACCTGAGGATGATGTCCACCATTACTATGGTACTACAAACTGCAATGAGGGTTTTGGACTTAAAAGGTCCAGTGCTAATTTCTACATTCTTAAACAGTCCATTTGCAAATTACATACCCAGATTGAATGAACAAGCAAGACCCAACCCCCCTCCCCCCACCCTACCTTCTTCATATAGACTGACATTATCCTAGCTACCATCAGCTCTGAGGAAGGGTCATTTGACCCAAAACGTTAACTCTGATTTCTCTCCACAGATGTTCCCAGACCCGCTGAGCTTTTCCAGCAATTTCTGTTTTTGTTTCTGATTTAGAGCATCACAGTTCTTTTGGTTTTTAAGAGCACCCACCATTTGGGTTTCCTAACCATGTTCATCGTCCAAAGTTCAATGCTCCCATGCAACCTAGTTTTCTCTGACCAAGTCAGGTCTATTTTCTCCATGTACAGTTTTCACTTTGTAAGTTAGTGAAGCCCACTGTACTCCTCAATTCAAATAATTACTGATACATTCAGAACAAACCATGATTGCCACTCAGTCAAGGAATGTCACACGACTGAAATGGCATACCAAGAAGATTACATTCTTAAAAGCAACTGCCTGTACATGTGTTTACTCTCATCCATGATTGGCTACTAATTCAAATTGTATATTAAATGATTGAAGATGTTCCTAATTACAATGTGAAATATAACGCAAAAATAAATTTCTTATTTTTTTTCCTCTGTGATCTGCAGCAATTATGATCTTCTATAGTGTTGTGTCAAGAAATTAATATTTCCAAGGAATAGAAGTACGGAGTATTATCATCATTGTTCATAGATGTGAGATGTTGACAGGAGGAGAATGAAGCGATATCCAAGCAGGACATACAGAACATAATCAGAAAAGACCACTCTAGAGTTCTTGTGCTTGCAAACAGTCAAACCTTTTGTAAACAAAGCAAATGGCACAGACTGTTTATTTTAGAAAGCCACCTGATTGGTTCCTGGTACATGCTTCTGACTTGACTGCTGCAAGTGGAACAATGACTTCTGAAAAATTGCAATGCTGAATGTGAAATAATCATTCAACGTTGTAACCAAAAATTAGTATTGTTATTGGTTGGTCAATGTTTAATTCAGCTATAAAGTGCCAAGAGGCTACAGTGTTGAACCTCTTAAGAACTACTTCCCATATTGGAATATGTGTGGTAAAATAGATACAGAAGTTTTAATCTTCCTAATCATAAGACACCACATTTTAAAGATGGATTGGAATAATTAGATTAGCACTCTGAACACTTAATTTTACATGTTTACTCTGTATTTATTCTCAAGCAATGAGCCAACTTGCTCCTTTCAATGCTTGCAACACAATACAGGCATTCAGAGCTCATAAACTGCTTCTGCCACTAATGAAATGCTTCTGCTGTGAAACAGAAGCTAAGTGGTGTTTCAATAGTGTGACACCCGCTGCTCAAACATCACTAATGGATTCCATTAAAACATAAATATAAATCACCAAACTTGAGCAGAGGGAAATCACTGTGTTGCTTACTCCAGAATCAAGTGGAGGTATGTTTATCGTGGCAGTAACATATGTTTAAGGCACACTGTTCTATAATGTCACATTCTATTTTTGACAGGTTTGTGTTTTTTGTAGATAGGTTCTTTTTCAGTTCTAAACTACAAACTTTAGGTGCTTATTTGTATGCAGCTCATATTTAATCTTGTTAATTGACAAAGGAGTAATATTTTTTAATTATCTTCCATCCTCTGATCAATAATGTAAAACAAATGTTTGAGCAGAGGAAACTTTTCATTGGCTAAATGCCATTTTATAAAACACTGTAGGGAAGCAAATTCTTTAAGAGCATACTTATGGTCAGACTAATGCAACACAGATTCATGACAGAGGGACAACCCTTCTGACTGTAAACTATCCATCTGCCTTGTCCAGAATTGGAGTTTATTGCAACACAACTTACTTTGTAAAAAAATTCTTTCGGGCAGTTTGTTGTAGCAACAAAAAGAGTTTGAAACTGCAATCTATCCTCAGACCTAGGGGGCTTAATGACTCGAGGATCTGTTTATATCATGCAATTCATCTTACAATTGTCAGCCTAAGAGTATAGAATAATTTGACTCATTTTGAAAGTGAGCAAATTCCTCCCTGGAAGGAAAATGGGCAATGGATTTTCACTGTCAGTGTTGTAGCAAGCAGCATATTGAAGATCTATTTTGTTGTTATGTCTTGGAGAGAATGTAATTCTGAGTAAAATGACTACTCGGTGTCCAAGTTATTTTGGTCCACTGTATCTCACTGAAATCTTATCATAAACCAAAGCTGTTTACAGTGCAACTTACATTTTAAAGACTCGGCGTGTATTATCAGGTAAAATCCAAATGAATATGCTTCCTTAAAGAATCTCTCTTTAAGAAATGTTCATCACCTTGGAACAAAGTTTGGAGCTGTTTCAAAAACCAAAATTGCTGGAAAAACTCAGCGGGTCTGGCAGCACCTATGGAAAGAAAGCAGAATTAATGTTTCCATTTCGGTGACTCTTTATTAGAACTGATTATTATTTTAATTAGTTCGCCTTTCAAGTCTCTAGGCCAGTGTTACGCAGCCATAATACAAACATCTTCCATTCTTGCAATCAATATTAGGAGCAAAAATCCTAATAGATTATTATCTGAATAGCAATTGATTGGGAAAGTGGGAGGCGTATTGATACCTGGGGATCCTTTTATACCAGTCGCTGAAAGCAAGCTTGAAGCTGCAGCAGGTGAGGAAGAAGGTAAATGATATGTTGACCTTCATAGTCAGAGAATTCAAGTACAGAAGCAGGAATGTCTTGCTGCAGTTGTACAAAGCATTGGTGAGACCGGATCTGAAGTAATATGTGCAGTTTTGGCCTCCTTATCTGAGGAGGATGTTCTGGTTAGGGGGAATGTGAAATGAAGATTTACCAGACTGATTCCCGGGATGGCAGAGTTGATACATGAGGAGAGCCTGGGTCAATCAGGACAATATTCACCAAGATTTAGAAAAATTGGGGGGATGGAATCTGATTGAAACCTGTACCATTGTAGCAGGACTAAACAGGGTAAACACAGGAAGCATGTTTCCGATATGACTGAGGAGTCCAGAACTGGGGTAACTGTCTAAGGATACAGAGTAAACTGTTTAGGACTGAGATGAGGAGAAATTTCTTCATCCAGAGAGTGGTGAATCTGTGAAATTCTCTGCCACAGAACGTGGCTGGGGTCAAAATGTTGAATGTTTTCAGAAAGGACTTTGATATAGATTTTAGGTCTAAAGGGATTAAGTCTATGGAAGAAATTGAGAACAGGTTTTTGAGTTGGATGGTCAGCCATGATCATATTGACTGATGGAGCAGGCTTGAAGGGCAGAATAGCCTACTTATGCTTCTGTTTTCTGTGCTTTTAGTTGAAAATAGTTTGAAATAACCTGGCAAACCAGTACAAAATTGCAGATTTGTACAAGGTTTTTGTTTTTTTGTAAAAACAGATTTCAACCAGTAGAAATGGACATGTTGAGAAATCATTTTAATGTTTACTGAAGGTAAAGTCCTAGTCACAACTGTGTTGGTGGGTGAATTGCCAAGTGGAGGTGAGGCATTTGCTGGTTGCCGGAGACATGGAGTGGCGGATCAGTTTCCTCGTTGCTGAACTGCGAACTGCTGGTGAAAAAGCAAGGATGACCCAGAGGTACCATTCCATTTGAGGATCTGTATGGGTCACCTCTCATCATGGGGAAGGCTATGGATGATTGGAGGAACCAAGAAAGGAGAGTAGATAAAGAAGACAAATTTGGGTTAGCAGAACAGAAATGTTTAGCCACACAGACCACAAGGTTCCAGGTTTGATTCCAGATCTGCGCTGAATTTTTTTGATCTGAACCAAAACAGTTTTCAGGTGCTACATCACAATTTCTCAGCCCAGTACTAAGAGGAACTTCTGTGCAAAGAAATTTTGGTGGGTTTTTCTTGTTTTAAACATTTATTCTACCCATTCCTATTTAATTGTCACACCTTAAAACACTTTTATCATATCACCCTCATCTATGTTCTCATAAAGGTAAACATTTTCATTAATTAGATGGTGTCTGCCAAGTGTTCTAAAGAAAATCATTTGATTTATACTGGTGTTTAGGATTAAATATTTTCTTAGCGCTTTTACTGTAGGTTAGAAAATTATGTAGAAGTGTTATGTTTAGTCTTTTGTTAACCTGCCTAACTGAAAATTATTATATCTTTTTTAGCTAATGCCATGTACATGGGAAGCCAAGAAATGATGCAGGTTGTACAGAGGGATGATCTCACTATAAGACAGTATTTGGACAAGGTATGCTAGTTTCAAATTTATAGTCAAAATACTGAAAATTTACATCGAGAAATCGTTGTTTCAAGTATGGGGATGGCGGTGGTCAACAAGTATTCCAATGCAGGTTATCCTATTGTGGTTGCAACTGCTCCACTGATCAGCAAGTTAAATGATTTAGTGCTGTCTCTCAGTATCAGGACTTCTAGGTTCTGCTACAGCTCAACCAGGTGTCTCAACTGAAGGAAAACCTCCTCTACTGCACCAATCCAAATCCAACCTGCTGCCTTGCCCTCTAACAAGAAATTTCTGGCTCTGCTCCCTGGAGCAGCAACCAGAATTCTCATGCACACCCCAATCAGCACCTGGTAGGCTGCTGCTTTCACTAGAGTGAGGCCTAACAACAATACTAGATTGGACCTTCCAGTGTCACCATTGGATTTGTAGAACAGATACCCACCACCATCTGCATAACATGGAAATCTATCTCAGGACGTTTCAGGGCAAGCAATTACCTTGTGACCATTCAAACTCTGCTGCTTTATGCAAAGTTTGCAGTGAGTGAGCAAATAAGCCTGAATTCTGAGGAAGGGGCACCGAACCTGAAACGTTAACTCAGATTTTATCTTCACAGATGCTGCCAGACTTGCTGAGCTTTTCCAGCAACTTCTGTTTTTGGTCCAGATAAACTTGGGGATTTGTTATTAACCACTGCAATGAAACTGGTTTTGTTAATTGGAGCCTATCAACATGTTATTAATCACGAAAGACTCAAAATTAATGGCATCCTTCAAAAGTGCTGCTGTCCATACACAACATGCAACTGTTTATGTTGTCGATCAAAATTGTGGCACCATCCTTTCTTTTCAAATTGAACACATTTGGAATAGATTTCATTTGAAATGAAAGCAGTGTTCTGTGAATATATGGCTTAAAATGTAACAGTAACTCACTGGTACTGATTTAATGTCAACTCATAAACACTTTGCGTTCTATGTCAGAAAATGGTGGACTCACTTTTTGATAAGCTCAAAGTTATGCACTGATATAAAATAAAATAATCTTGTTCATACAAACAAAAGCAGCTCATAGATGGGACACTATTCATCACAATAATATCTTACAAAATTAGATAAAGGTGTATTCAAGAAAATAAGCAACAAGAGTCTAATAACAAGAAAATGATGCTACACCGCTAAAAATCATTGGTGAGACCACATTTGGAGTATCGTGTTCATTTCTGGGCACTTTATTTAAGGAAGGATGTGAAAGCCTTGGAGAAAGTTCAGAAGAGATTTATTAGAATGATACCAGGAATGAAGGATTTTACATACAAGGAAAAGTTAAAGAAACTGGGCTTATTTAGAGTAGAGAAGACTAAGAGGCAACCTTACTGAGGTGTTCAATAAGGCTGCACCTCTTATTGAGGTATTCAATAAGGTTGCCTCTTAGATGTTCAGGGTAAAGGATGACATTCTGTTTCCACTAGTTGGTATAATCAGTAACTAGGGGTCACAATTTAAGGATTGTCAGTAAGAGAACTAGGAGTGAGATGAGGAGAAACTTCTTCTCTCAGAGAGTTGTTTGAATTTGCAATGTACTGCCTGGGAGAGTGGTGAAGGTGGATTCCATACGAGGTTTCAAAAGACAGCTGGATATAGATTTGAAAGTGATGAATTTTAAGGGCTATAGAGATAGGGCCTGAGAATGGGACTCGGGTATAGGTTTTTTGGGAGCCAGTACAGACACAATGGGTCAAATGGCCTCCTTCTGTACTGTAAAATTTTATGATTGTAAATGTTCCCACCAAATGCAGTGCTGTCCACCTAATGGATTCTGCCCTAATGGAACCATTCAATTTAAAGCACTATTTACACACCTATATCTATGTTTCTTTTAAAAGTCATAGAAATTACAGCCATTCAAACTATTAAGCTGTTTGCAGCTAGAAGCAGTCAATGTTCAAATGCAGCAAGGTCTGGACAATATCCAAACTTGGGCTGACAAGGGGTAAGTAACAATAGCACCACATATATGCCAGGCAATGACTGTTTCTAATAAAATATGATCAGTCACTGCTCCTTGACATTCAATGGTGTTATCTGAATCCCCCACTATCAAAACCTTGGCATTATCGTTGACCAGAAACTCAACTGGATTCACCACATAAACACAGTGGCTACAAGAGCAGGTCAGAGGCTAGGAATACTGCAGCAAGTAACTCACCTCCTGACTCCCTAAAGCCTGTCCTCCATCTACAAGGCACAAGTCTGGAGTGTAATGGAATACTTCCCACTTGCCTAGATGAATGCAGCTCCAACAACACTCAAGAAGCTTGACACCATCCAGGACAGAGCAGCCCACTTGATTGGCACCACATCCACAAGCATCCACTCCCTCCACCACCGACACTCAGTAGCAGCAGTGTGTACTATCTGCAAGATGCAATGCAGAAATTCAATAAAGATTCTTAGACAGCACCTTCCAGACCCACAATCACTTCCATCTAGAAAGATAAGGGCAGCAGGTATGGCACATGACCACTTTTAAGTTCTACTTCAAGCCACTCACCATCCTGGCTTGGAAGTATATCACTATTCCTTCATTGTCGCTGGGTCAAAATTCTGGAATTCCGCCCCTAAGGGCATTGTGCATCAACCTACAGCACAGTGAATTGCAGTGGTTCAAGAAGCCAGCTCACCACCACCTTCTCAAGGGCAACTAGGGACAGGCAATAAATGATGGCCAGGCGGTGACAGCCACTCCCCATCTGTAAATTTTAAAAAATGTCAAAGTCATCCACTTCACTCCTATTTTTTGCTTTGTCACAATGTGCTGCAGTTACATTGAGGAAGTGATTTGACACCAGTATTCGCCAAAGGTGCCATGCAAGTGTGCATCATAAACTCGTAATGATCTGCGAGATCAGCTTCCTACTCAGTCCAGATGGAGCTTTATGCATACGTATTTAAAATACACATGGAGTATCCATCACTGACATCCAATCCTGGTGACATTTCTAATGTGTTGAAAAACTAAAAATGTTCCATTGGCTGCTCACCATTAAAATATAGTATAGCAGATTGTGTGATTAGTTGTTAAATGTAAATTTTGAAGTGTCAAAGCTTACTTCATATGACGAGTTGAAACTGGTGTCATATTGGCAAATGTTTAATTCTGTTATTATAGTGCATAAACTGATTCAGTGCCAGAAGCTGCCAGAAATATTAACTTTACTACATTTAGTCCCCAGCTATGAAGTCAATAGCCCAGTTTTACATGCATCTTAGAATCCATGAACTTCTAGCATGATTGATTTATTAGGTAAATTTGCATTAAAAATAATATTATTCCACAGGCATGTTATTATTTCTCAGTTTGCAGTCAGCGACAAAGGAATGGTGCTTGCTTACTTTTCACTCCACTGACAGCTGTCCCCAGATTTTTTTAGCCAATCAAATGAAGACTTTACATTGTGTACCTGATCCTGCACAGTGCCATTACAAGGGATCTATGTGGACTGTAATCAGGGCTGCATACCAGCACACACTTCGTGGCGCTGTGTCATAGTTGTGCATATGCATGCCTGAGAAAGGAGGATTAAAGAATGATCATGAACCCTTATATTGAAGACCCTGAATCAATTTTAAGGTATTAACCAATCTAATAAGAACTCAGGACATTGGGCAGTAAATTACTACAGTATTCATCATCATAATGGATAAGACAGTATTCATCATCATTTTCTTCACTTGTTCCACAATCCGTTCCATAGTCCTGAACCCAACTCTTCACACCCTGAGTATCACCCAGGAGCATTTCCATTCATTGGCCCTACCAGCATGGTCACTTCACCCTCTCTCATAGCTACTGTCTCAGGATTTTTTTTCCCCAGTCTCTCAAACAGTAGTCTCAGACCCTATAATATCCAACTGTCTTCAAAGTATAATTATAGCCACCTATCTCTGCTCCTGTCCCAGTGCTCATCCTCCTTTTAAGATCCAGGTTGTTCCTCACATGCGCTCAACTTAGTAACTGCCAAGTATGCCATTACCAGGCAGAGAAACAGCTCCTAATGGGGGAGGCGATGGCCCAGTGGTATTATTGCTGGATTGTTAATGCGGAGACCCAGGTAATTTTCTGGGGACCTGGGTTCAAAGCCCGCTGTGGGAGATAGTGGAATTTGAATTTAATTTAAAAATATCTGAAATTAGAAGCCTACTAATGACCATGAATCGATTCTCAGAAAAACCCATCTGGTTCGCTAACGTCCTTTAGGGAAGGAAACTACCATCCTCACCCAGTCTGGCCTACATGTGACTCCAAACCCACAGCAATGTGGTTGAGTCTTAACTGCCCTCTGGGCAATTAGGGTTGGGCAATAAATGCTGCCCAGCCAGTGACCCCCTCATCCCTAAAGAAAACAACAAGCAGACTGAGAGACAGAAAGAATTACAGCTAGGAGAAGAGTTGAGGGACAGTTACAGGAAGACGATGTCACAATTTCACTTTTATTTTTAACTTGGTGCCACCTCATAAACCATCAACAAAGTTAAAGAAATAAAATCAATTTACAAGACCATAATGATACATAGCATGAAAACAAGTACTGAAGTCTTATGACCAGTTGCCTGTGAGTGTTTCTTTTTGCCAAGAGTGTTTCAAGAGATCTCAAAGCTGTAATTCATGAAATATAATGATTTAGGGGAAAAAGAAATCAAATAAACACTCAGGATTTTCTGAAGTTTAGTGGTAACAGCTGGAAGCATGCTGCAACTCCAGAGACACTCTAATCACTTTGAATGATAGATGCAGCTCATTGTATTTCCCAAGAGAGCTTTTCATTACTAATTGCAATTGCCTATTTTCAAGTTGTCTTTCATCTGGATATAGAATGTTTATCAGCAATATTTCTGCACCTAAGTTGTTTGATTGCTATAAAATAAACAGCCATAATCGGGATAATGAGCTTCCTACTTCTTGTGAAAATTATATTATAGTTGTGTTTTTCCTTCTGTCAGTCTAATCTATCAAATGTGAGTCAAGCTGAAGATCATTTCTGGGCATTAAGCATTTGGCCTTTGATTAGAGTTCAGTTATGTTTCTTTAACAGTTGTACTTTGGAATCTATGGGTTGTATGGGGTTGCAGAGCAGAGAGGGGTGGTACAAATGAATTGCTCCCCCAGGAGGAAGTCGGCAGGGAGCAGACAGACAAACAGACGGGCTAAATTAGAGCAGGCTGGGGCACCCATCCCCACCCATCAGCCAATCTGGTTGGCTGGTAACTCCAGTAATCCCGTGAGTGCCAGACGCCCACAGTCAGTGCTGCTGGGGCTGCAGGATAGAGGCCCAGTGGAATACCAGATCCAGGGGGCATTTAGCAGAGAGAGTTGGTCCAATTTACGAGTAGGATGAGGGAAGTTGAATTTTGATGTAGGCCTGAAGAGTTTACTATCTCTGCGGGGCATGGCCCCAAAGGGCAGAAATCACTGTCCAAAAGTAGCAGCCCCCATCCTAACTGCTGTTTTAAAAACATACCAAAACAAAGGCACCTACTGGCCCGGCTGCCACAACAGTGTAGGTAGGGTCATATTAGGATCAACTGAATTTTTAAAAAGCTCAGTTCTTAGTGCTTGTCCATTCCCGTGTTATGGGTGCGAGTTCGGAGGTCAGTGGGAAACATAGAACATAGAACAGTACAGCACAGTACAGGCCCTTCGGCCCACGATGTTGTGCCAAACTTTTGCCCTAAACCTAAGGTCTATCTAACCTCCACCCCTACCTTATACTATCATCCACATGCCTATCTAATAATAGCTGCTTAAATTCCCCTAATGAGGCCGACTCCACTACCCGCTCCGGCAATGCATTCCACGCCCCTACCACTTTCTGAGTAAAGAGCCTATGTCTGATATCTCCCTTATATCTACCTCCACTCACTTTAAAACTATGCTCCCTCGTAATAGCTACCTCCACCCTAGGAAAAAGTCTCTAGCTGTCCACTCTATCTATACCTCTGATCATTTTGTACACCTGTATCAAGTCACCTCTCATCCTTTGTCGTTCTAAAGAGAAAAGCCCTAGCTCTCTCAACCTTTCTATAACAAAGAAGATTGGAGCAGGAGTAGACCATTCGACCTTTTGAGCCTGCTTCCCCCATTCAGTATGATCATGGCTGATCATCGAGCTCAATGCCCTAATCCCGCCCTCCCTCCAAATCCTTTGATCCCCCTGAAGGTACTGGGCTAGGCACCCGCCCTAGGTTACATCCACTCCCATCCTGAACATACTTGTTGAGGGCAGCATGGTGGCTCAGTGGTTAGCATTGCTGCCTCACAGCGCCAGGGACCTGGGTTTGATTCCAGCCTCAGGCAACTGTCAATGTAGAGTTTGCACATTCTCCCCGTGGCTGCATCAATTTCCTCCGGGTGCTCTGGTTTCCTCCCACTGTCCAAAGATGTGCAGGTTAGGTGGATTGGCCATGCTAAATTGCCTGTCGTGTCTAGGGAAGTGCAGGCTAGGTGGGTTACCCGTGGGAAATACAGAGTTACAGGGATAGGATGGAGAGTTGGGTCTGGGTGGGATGCTCTTCAGAGGCGATGCAGACGCGATAAGCTTAATGGCTTCTTTGGTGTGATTTGATTTGATTTATTACTGTCATGTGTACTGAGGTACAGTGAAAAGTGTTGTCCTACGTGCTTTACAGGCATATCATACTATACAAGTGCATCAGGGTAACAGAACAGAGTGCAGGGTACAGTGTTACAGCTGCTGAGAAGTTGCACAGAGAGATCAACATTAAGATTTAAGAGGTCCATTCAAAAGTCTGATAACAGTGGGGAAGAAGATGTTCTTTAATCTGTTTGTACGTGTTTTCAAACGTTTATATCTTATGCCCCATAGAAGAAAGTGAAAGAGAGAAGAACCGGGATAGGTGGGGTTTGATTATGTTGGTAAGAGTAGATGAAATCGAATGGAATGCTGGTTTGCACAATGGATTGGGCTGTGTTCACAACTCTCTGTGGTTTCTTGCGGTCTTGGGAAGAGCTATTGCCATGCTACACTGTGATGCATCCAGATAAGATGCTTTCCATGGTGCATATGTAAAAATTTGTAGGAGTCTTTACGCTGAATTTCCTTAGCCTCCTGAGGAAGTAGAGGCATTGAGACAACAAAGTGTGGAGCTGGATGAACACAGCAGGCCAAGCAGCATCACAGGAGCAGGAAAGCTTGATGTTTCAGGCCCAGACCCTTCATCAGAAATTATCTCTGAAGTAGAGGCATTGTTGTGTTTTCTTACGTGCATGGACCAGGTGACCATCACTCCCAGGAACTTTATGCTCTCCACCACCTCCACCTCAGCACCATTGATGCAGACAGGGGTGTGCCTTCCACTCTGTTTCCTGAAGGCACTGATCAGCTTTCTGTACTGTAAGGATTCTATGAATCTTTATAACATCCGGCTCTATAATCCAAAGAAATATACATGATTGATATATAATAGAAATGAGAATTTTTAATGTAATTTGAATTGATTTTATTTTTCTAGTCTTACCTTGTGAGGGATCAGAATTGAACTTTTCATCCACTATACGATTCATCATTGAAACTTTACGAGGGTGGCAGACAAATTCGCCACCAAAATCCCAAGAAGGGCCAGGAAAATCATTACTTGTTGCATTCTTCTTGTCAAACCTCAACCAGAGCACATTTTCCAACCATTAGTGTTAACGCATTCCCCTCTCATGAACTGGTATTCTTGCAAATTGTCCTGATGAGTTTTGTTTTTAATTCTCACAAGTGTTATGAGTACCGCAAGCAATGCCATCAAGTGTCTCTTGGTCCCTAACGCGTTTTGAACTGAACTACCTGCTAGGTCATTTCAGAGGACAATTCACAGCCAACAATTTTAGTATGGATCTGCAGTCACGTGTAGATTTCCTTGGTCATAGTGAACCATATGGGGTTTCACATCAATTGGTGAACATTGTAAGGTATTTCTAGTGGCAAGATTTCGGTCCCAGGATTTTTCTTTAATCTTAACTTAACTCACATTCCACCAGCTCCCGTGGTCAGATTCTGTTCCCAGATCATTAGTTGGTATCTTTAGATTACCACCTAGTGCCATTACTCCACTGTTTCTTCACAAATGTAAGTCATCAGGTCCATGAATGGATCAGCCTTTAATCCTATTAATTTCTGTAGTACTTTCTCTGTCATGATAATGATGCGTTCATCCCTCCCTTTCTCCGACTGATCTTTTATATTATTGGGGTGTTTATGATATATTTGACCATGAAGACCATTGCAAAATATTTGATCAAATTCCTGCCATTTCTGCATCCCCCTGTCTCATTCTCTGACTGACCAATAATTAATAAAGTTCTGAGGAAGGGTCACTGGACCAGAAATGTTAAGTCTGATTTTTGTCCACAGAAGCTGCCAGACCTGCCGAGCTTTTCCAGCAATTTCGTTTTTGATTTCCAGCATCCGCAGTTCTTTCGTTTTTTTGTTAAATTAGGTACTCTCTTCCTCTTCATATACTTGCAGGACTTCTTGCAGACTGTTTTATGTTTCTTGCCAGTTCACCCTCATAATCTTTATTTTGTCCTTATTTTTGTCATCTCCTGGTTTTTAAATGTTTTCCAATCTTCTGAATTAATTCTTGCTAAGTTGTATGCTTTTTCTTTTAAATCGATCCCATCCTTAACTTCCTTAGCTACAGATGGGTCATCCATCTCATAGTTTGTTCATGAAATTTATCTCTATTAAGAATTATAAAGTATCTCCTTAGATATCTCTCACTGCTTATTGCTCACTTACTTATTTGCACACTCCATTTTAGACAAATCTTTCTTCCTAAACTTCTAATTGGCTGTGTTTAAGTTCTGAAAGCTAATTTCAGCCTCATGTTTTTCGCTCCTCAAGCTGAATATGAAATTCATCGTGTTGTCATCGCTTTCCCTTAGAGGATCTTTTAACAATCATTGATCACTGATTAATCAATCTAATTATACATTAACAGATTTAACACAGCCTGTCCCCTGGAAAGATCTGCAACATATTCTTAAAAGAAATTATTTGAAATGATCTCTATGAGCTCATCCTCAAAGTTTCTTTTGCTAATTTGGTTTCTCTAATGTATACAGTAAGTTTCAAGTTATCCACCCATATTTCAGCACCTTTCTAACAAGCTCCTGTTACATATTAATTCATGCTCTATCCAACAATGTAATTTCGGTAAACGACCCTATAAAGTTACCAGCAGTAACTTCTTTGCCTTTCTTTTTAATCTTTACCTAAACTGATTCTTTATCCTGATCTCCCAAGCCAAGATTATTTTTCTCACCCCTCCTTATCAAAGCCAGTCTAGTTCATGTTACTTTCTGCTTATCTTTTTGAAACGCCAGCTATCCCTGAATGTTCAATTTCCAGATTTGGTCATACCTCTGTAACAGCTATCAGATCATGCCTAATTATTCCTATTCATGGCATCTATATTTCATCTATCTTGTCAAAAATGAGGCATTCATTCAAATAAACTATCTTTAATTTTGAATTTTTTACAGTTTTTTCCCTCTTCTGACCTTATGAATTAGCTGTCCTTCACCATTTTTTTATTCTTGTTTTCTTTAATTTTATAAATTTCCTCTCACCTGAACTCCCATGTATAATTTAGTTTATATAATCATAGCTTTAGAAGAATTTTAATGCACCAGGACCCTTGTTACAGTATGATTTGGATGAAAGTTGTCCCAATAGTGTTGCTGCTTTTCCTAGTACTGATGCTGATACTTCGAAACGAATGTCTCCCACACCAATCTTTGAACCATCTTTGATTGTAACAAGGTCAGCCAGATGGACCTAATAGAATCTTGAGTTTCCTGATTGGGTCTGTTAATCTGGACCAATCAGGGAGCACTGGCTGACAGAAATAAACAGGAGTGTTAGACATACTGACACTCTGAGACCTGGCTCTGAGGGAGCTAGATCAGTGTCAAGGACTCTCCACGTGTAAATAAAGGGTGATTTGGTGACAGGATGCCACTCTTTATGGAGTTATTTCAGTGGCAAGGAGAGTAAAGCACACTCCTGGAAAAAAATTACTCGTAACCGTCACCTTTGATTTCTGGCATCATATCGTTATTTGGGAAACTTGACTAGTTTGATAATGCCATTGAAGACTGGGCCCAGTGTGTGGAAAGGATGTATTATTTCTTCCAGGCAAATGACATTGGGGCAGAGGAAAAGCAAGACGTAATTCTCCTGACAGCTCGTGGACCTGCAGGTTTTTTAGTAATTAGAAGCCTGACTTTCCCTGAGTCACCAGATACTAAAACCTTTTAAGAGTTGACAGATTTAGTTAAGGAATGTTACAATCTCAATCCTTCTCTAATTTTAGGATGTTGTTGGTTTTACTCAACAATTTCAGAACTAGGGAATCCGTATCAGGATTTTTGATGAGGTTAAGGTGAATGGTAGAGGCATGTGACTTTGGCTTATCCCTTAATGAGATGCTGAGAGACCAGTTGGTATGTGGGATTATGGATGTAACCATAAAAAAATGCCTACTAACTGAAGCCCAACTGGACTTCAAACAGGCATTACAACTGGCTTTATCATTGGAAAATGCGGCAAAGTGGAGCATATGAGTTGCAGGGTATCCTGATGGAAGTGGATACCCTTCTCTGTCTGATTGAGCTTGGAGAACACCACTTGAGTGTAGACAATTGCATAGCCTCACTCAGGACACATCCTGAACAGAGGGACTCTAGGTCAGCCCACAGCAAAACAAAGCCAAGCCTCAGCCAAACAGTTAAAATTTTCTTCAGGATCCAGGCCGGCGAGCCATTGTAGTTGCTGCAGGTATATAGACTTGAGACAGCAAAAGAGTCCCATTAGACCTAACTGGAGTAAGAGAGCTCATAGGCCGGCATCCAGGAGAGTGCACACCCTGGAAAGTCCATCCACATCTGGTTTGGAACAGTTACATTGCTTAACAATGTCAAATCAGGAGCAATCAAAATAAACATCTGATTAAATGGCCACCTGGTTCTTTAACAGTCTTTAACAAAATTCGCTCTGGACTCCAATCCCTAAATTTGTATAGGTTCTCAGCTAGGCTGAGAACCCATACCAGGGAACCTTTACAGATTAAGGATACAACTTCGGTTCCAGTCTCTTATGAGAAACAGCTGGCTCAGTTACCACTGATTGTAGTAAAAGGCTCAGGCCCAAGCTTGATGGAGCAAAATTGGTTGAGAAAGATTCACCTCGATTGACTCAACATTTTTCAATTAGAAAATGGCTGCCTGAGTGAAGTCCTAACTCAATCTCCAGACACTTCTCAGGAAGGTCTACAGACTATCAAAGGAGTCAAGGCCACCTTACATGTTGACCAGGACCCAATTCTGTTCCTTTTAAATAGCTGTGCATTTTGGATTCCAAAAATGTCCTAGATTTGTCCAAAAATAACATCATTGCTGAGCTATAGTAATTCCAACCTTGCCCAGTGATTTATTCTCACATTATTTTAAACTGTATCTTGTTCATGTACCCAGTAATCAGGACATGCTGTGAGCTCTGAACTTTGGTCATTTGTTTCTATGACAGCTACAATAAATATTGGTTAATTTCTTCCCAGCAACACCAAGTGCATTATTTTAATACTGTAAAGAAAAGTAATTGGAAGCCATATCACATAACAATTCATGTGCAAATTTACTTTGATTATACTTGAATGTACTCATTCAATTTGTCCTATTGCTGAAAAACCAAGCGTCTTCTAAAAAAGGAACTTTTCTCATTTAGCTTGCCTATATTCTTCATAATTACAGCTTTCAAATTGTATTTTTCTGTTAATTATGATCCTCTGCGTTATGCAAAGCAGGTTCTAGTAAATCTTCCACAAAACCTTTTGCAGGAATCTTTCGACATTTTCCAAATGGAATTTTTTAAACCCAACTACTCAATGTTGCTTTCAGTTCACAGGACTTTCCAACCCAATTTCAAATAAAGTATGCTGTAAATCATTCTTTTCATCTTAATTTTCTCCGTAATTACATATGTGAAGTTTCCAGTAATTTCATACGTAATGAATGTGTAAACTACATTTGTAACCTTTATTAAAGCCAACACTGTAAAATAATTTGCAGATCATTAGTGTAGAGTTGAAGAAAATTATGTGCCAAATGTATTAAATTAAATATAAGATTTAATTTCTTTCAAAATTGAGCTTGTAAAAATCTGGTTTTCAAAATATACTAGTTTACTTGTTTCTCCCAATGTTGGCAAATTAAACATTGTGTGGTCTTCCTGTATATTCTAATGGTGCAGCATATTGCCATAAAATGCTTTCTAACTAGCCGAGTTCTGCATTAAATTTCATGTGACAAATAGCTGTATTTGGGAACCAAAACTTTCCTGATGATCTGCAATTGTGTCTCCATTTTAGCTTATCTTTTACTATGGATATAATGATCACTGGTGTCCAATCACATATTATGAAGATATGAAGAAAAGCTTTCCTGAAGGAACCATTTATCTCTGCCAAAAAGGAATTCGTCATGCCTTTGTTTTGGATGCAAATTTAGCGATGGCTGAAATGCTTACAGACTGGTTATGTATGGATCTAGCAAAGTTGTTATAAAGCCTTTAGTAAGTTTATAATGTAAAATTTAAGAGCTTTTTGAATTTGAATTATATGTTGCATTAACATACTCTTGCACATCTGTTATGTTTTTGAAATTGAGCAGTGGGTAGCTTATTTAAACAAAAACAAACTACATTTTAGACATATCTTGCAGGTGGGACTTGAAAAATAATTCACTGTAATGACTGTTTGGTTACAAAAGCTTTCAAAATATTTGTGATTACGCTATAATCTTTGTATCCATGTCCAGACCCAATGTGAGTAAGCTTATTTCATATCAGGGTCGTTCTTGTGGGCTAACATTTGGTAGCATTCACAGTCCACTTTTAGTTCATTAGGTTAGTTTTAGATTTCAGTCTAAAGAGCAGTGTAGATTTGGTGGAAAGTATAGATGTAACTCTGCCAAACCACAATAAGGGAAGCTGCTACAATGTGCAGTTAAATCATCCTGCTATGCTTTTCAAATTCACATTTATCAGGTCTCACCTGACCAGGAACTTGTCAAGACCAAGTCAGCCAGGAAGATACTTCCAAAAATAGGAAGTGTTTTTTAATTGTTACAGGCACTGACATATGTGTAAAATAAATTACAAAATAAAGTACTGCAGCGATGATATTGAAAAGGATTTTTTTTCCGTCTGAACTGCTACGGTATGAATAATGCCCAATGGAACATAGCTTTTGTCTTTAACGTTTAATAAACAGAGTTAATAATCAAACTGTAGAAATTCATCAAAATTGCATCTAATTGTTTTAATATTCATTCACAGGATGTTGGAATTGCTGGCTAGGCAGCATTTATTGCCCATCCCTAATTGCCCAGAGGGCAGCTAAGGGTCATTCACATTGTTGTGGGTCTGGAGTCACATGTAGACCAGACCAGGTAAGGATGGCAGATATCCTTATCGAAAAACCTGATGGGGTTTTTACCAACCATCTACAATGGTTTCATGGTCATTGTTAAAATCTTAATTCCAGATTTTTATTGACTTCAATTTCCACCATCTGCCATGATGGGATTTGAACCCAGGTCCTCAGAACATTACCTCGGTCTCTAGAATAATAGTCTACCAATAATACCACCAAGCCATCACCAGAAGCGGATCTAGACTCGAAACATTAGCTTCCTGTCTCTCCACAGATACTGCCTGACCCGCTGAGCTTTCTAGCACCTTGTTTTCATCACCACCTTAATGTTCTACATAGAAACTTTATTTGATTGTGTATTTTAGCCCCAACTTTATTTCATCTTTTCATTCCTGTTCTATCTTTCTAGGTAGAGAACAAACTGCAAGGCTCCTTCAGAGCCACGTCTAAAGTATTTGTAACTAAAGGAGCAGCTACCATACCATGTCCCTTAACTTTTCCTTCTCTTGCTGCAGAGAACTAACTGACCTTTACTGGCAGCATCTCACTCTCAAGATATTAGGGCAAAAAAGAGATTATTGGCCTAGATGTTCTGTCCTTGCTTAGCTGATCCTTCAGCAGATTCGAGAGAATGCAGAAATTTCCTTATCGATTCACTTTGCGGATTCTGCATCCACCTCCCTTGTCCCCAACCCACAATTGTCCAACACTCTTTTCTTTCTCATAGTGAATTGACGCAAATTGCAACCTTTCTTAGTTGGGCATTTGTAAACATATTCATTTAAAATAAGCAAAATACAGTTTCTGCTGTTAGACCCACATATCCTGAACTAAGATCACCGAAAAGGCTTCAGAAGCTTCAATCGAGAGGGATTCTCAGAGTTTGGCAAGCAGCAAATGAGCTACCACTGTCTCCTACTGCAAGAGATGCCTTGAACATTCTGGAACACTCCTCCACCATGACTTGATCTAGTACAGCTCCCAACATCAGGCCAGAACTCATCTTCCAAGCACACTTGAGTGCAGTGACAGAATGAGGCTGCGTTTAAATAGAACCGTTAAATGCTTTCAGCATAGAAAGAGATGTTAGGGGTTAGGTCGGCGCTAAGGCTGTCAGGTGTTTGGAGTAGAGTTGGGTCCAGGGTTTGCTTTGGGACTCCATGGAGTCGGTGGAGGCAGGGTGTAGATTTTGGGGGACAGGTGCATGTTGTATACTTTGTCGTTAAAGTAGATTTTCTTTCCATGGCTAACCATTAAGTGGATCAGAACCCTCTAAACTCGCTCATTCCAACTCACAGTTTGGTACTTTCTCAGAGGGTTCCAGATCTATTGGTGGTTCCAGCTGCTACATTGCCCCATACACATCTCCTATCCACACTTCAGCAATGACTATCATCCTATTGGGAAATCAGGGCCAAGGTTCCTTCTTTAGGCCCAAATTAAAATACCTGCCAGCACTGACTGCTTCCTGGAGGGAATTTCAACAACCGGAAAAGAGGTTCATCACACAACCTGGCCTTCCCTCCACAATGTAGTCAAATACTTTAGATAGTGGAGCATCCCTTGTCAAAACAAGGGATTTATTACATTTCATGTCAAAAGCAAATAAGGCACTTCCTTCACATTTACCACATTGAGAGCTCTGAGGGTGAAGGGGTGAAGGGATATGAGAGGTAGGGATGTGGAGAGCTCTGAGAATGACGGAGGTGAATGGATATGAGAGGTAGGGATATGGAGGGCTCTGAGAGTGAGGGAGGTGGCGGGCTCTGAGAATGAGGGGGGTGAAGGGATATGAGAGGTAGGGAGGTGGAGGGCTCTGAGAGTGAGGGATGTGAGAGTGGGGATGTGGAGGGATGTGAGAGTGGGGATGT
>JAHRHZ010000112.1:39046203-39110533 GCA_024137785.1 Ginglymostoma cirratum
GAGGGATGTGAGAGTGGGGATGTGGAGGGATGTGAGAGTGGGGATGTGAAGGGATATGAGAGTGAAGGATATGAGAATGGTTTTCCAAGTAATTTTTCTCTAGGATTAGTAACTGTTTTAAGTTCATCCATTCCTTTGTTCCCTTGATGATCTGTTATTATTGGGATACTTCTTGTGTCCTCTTCTACAAACATATACAAAACATTTATTATGAAAATCCTCTGCAAGTTCTTAGCTTCCCAATATTAGTTCACCAGCCTTATACTTTAGGGGACCAACTCTAGCTACTCTCTTCCTCTTTGCATATTTACAGAAAATGTTACTGTCTGTTTTTATATTTCTTGCCAGTTTTGCTTAAACTCATAAATGTTCCTTCTGTATTATTTTGTAATTATTCTTTGCTTATTAATTTTCATTTGCTACCTTCTTCACAGCATTGTTGGGCTTGTCTTTCAATTTGATATCGCCCATGCCTCCTTTAGGTAGCTGTGAATAGTGCAATCTTCTCATAGACTATTTGTTTCTCAATGGTTATGGCATATTTTACTTTATCACACCCTAGAATAGTCACATTCTGCACAGAATTCTACATCTTAATCTGACAGTAATGAAGCATTGCACAGATGTGGGTTGGGCTTTTGTCCTTGAAGAGATCTAAAGTGTGCAAGCTTCATGGCACAGTTTTAAATGACCCCATACAATCTTGCTTTTGAACTACTAAAGTACATTTGTATGCGAGCCCTGTGATGTTCAAATTCCTTGGCACAGCAGTTGAAGGAGCACTTGAGCTTGTTCTTGGGCCAGAAGACTGCCTTTCTTGCATCTGAACTTTTTCATCCTCTGTCGTACACATTCTTTCCTCAAATATTTCCTCTTACAACTTGCCAGAAGTGAATATAACCATGCTGATCACTGTAAAGTTGTCACTGTAAGGTCCTTAGATTGTATCTTGTTGCTTTTACAGGGATTCACCAAAACTGCAAACCTAAATTTATTATCCATTATTACATTCTCCCTGTTTTGAGAGTAGGATTCGTTGCACATCTCATCTTCTTCATAGAACCTTAAAATCACACTGGATTGAAAAGTATCAGATTCACAGCACCACCAATATCCAAGCAATGGCATAACATTATTAATTGTTTAAACTTTCATCAGTGCTTTCCTCTCAGGGTCAATTGCTGAATGCAATCACAACACTGAAGAACTCAATCACTTCAGATTTTAAATTTTCTAGATATTTCATTTGCATTTCCAGTGTGGATTGAAAGAATCATTGATCAGTTCTGTTGATATGTCTGCTATTAGTATACAGTAAGGGGGAAATACGTTGTAGAAGATGAAAGAAAATTTCCATAAAACTCTTTGAGGGCTGTCTAACAGATGGATGGACACAAAAAAAAATTACAAAGCAGATATAATGCAATTAACAGCATGATACTTGTAAAGACAAGACTGAGCTGGATCAGGGCTGTGTGTGAGCTTAATGCAATGACAGTCCAACAGATGAGATTTGTTGCACTGTAAATCAAACAAAACTTCCAACATATGGGTCTGTAAGCATTTCCTTTGTGTGTCCTTTCAGCTCCAAATGTAAGGAAGCAGATTAGACCATGAAAGAAAAATTGTGGAACCAGTCACTTTTTTTATGATAAATTTTGGGATGTCTTCCATTTGTACTATTCAGTTGATTTTAATTATTGCAGATGTCATCCATCGATTATTTCAAGGAAAATGTTCTCATTTTCTGCCTGTGCACAATTTTCTAGTCATGTGTTAAATCAAAGGCATAATGATTAATGCCAAAATGTCTTAATATAATGTCTTACTTAGACGGATGCTGACAAGTTACTTAGTGGGAAACATTTGGGCCCAACAGTCCTTCTGACATTCTTCTGCAAGGATAGATGCGAAGGAAATGCAACATGTGAACAATTTAGACCAAGATTTATATTTTAAAAATGGAAACTTCTTTGGGATGTGTTCTGCTGATTCGGTGTTGATTTTTCAGCACATTTGCTCAGATTTTTCTCACTTGCTGTGGCATTTACCTCTTGTAGAAATGCCGTCAAGAGTTTTAACTGCATGGAAAATAAGGATAAACTTATGAAATAATTGCACAGAGGCCAGTATCCCATCACCAAATCACCCTTTGTTCACACATGCACATTCGCACGCTAGCTGGCTCATAGCCAGTCCTGAGACTGAGGAGACTCCCTGAATCTCCTGTTTATATCTGTCAGCCAGGGCTCCCTGATTGACCCAGCTTGAAAAACCCAGTCAAGGATCTCATAGTCAATGAGATCCACCTGGCTCTCATTCCAATTGCTACAACTTAGAATAAGGCTTTTGTTTACAGCAAACTCGAGGTGAAAGGCACAAGTCCCACCTAATTGCAATAGTGTTGGAAAGAGGAGCATCCCACCCATGAAATTACTCAGTCTAGGGATTTCAAACGTGGCTGAACATCCTGTATGCCAGAATGACGTTAAATAATTAAGAATTTAAGTATCAGGTTTGAAAACATGCACCCAAAAGTGAACATTTAATCAAAGTCAGCAGTTCTTCATAATGTGCAAGCTGTCAAAAGTATATGCTTTAACTACCTGGGAATAAAATTAATACATTTTTGCACATTGTAAGCCTAAGTTTGAAGAAGAGAAACAAAACGAAAATCTGGGAGATGAATGACCAATTCTTTCATCTACATAGAGTCATAGAAATATACAGCACGGAAACAGACCCTTTGGTCCAACTCATCCGTGCCGACCAGATATCCTAAATAAATCTAGTCCCATTTGCCAGCTTTGGCCCATATCCCTCTAAGCTCTTCCTATTCATATATCCATCCAGATGCCTTTTAAATGTTGTAATTGTACCAGCCTCCACCACTTCCCCTGGCAGCTCGTTCCATGCACACACCACCCTCTGCGTGAAAAAGTTGCTCCTTAAGTCCCTATTCACTCTTCCCCCTCACCTTAAACCTAAGACCTCTAGTTTTGGACTCCCCCACCTTGGGGAAGAGACCTTGTCTATCTACCCTCTCCATGGTCCTCGCAACTTTATAAACCTCTATAAGGTCACCCATCAACCTCTGACACTCCAGTGAAAATAGCCCCAGTGTGTTCAGCCTCTCCCTATAGCTCAAACCCTCCAACCCTGGCAACATCCATGTAGGTCTTTTCTGAACCATTTCAAGTTTCACAACATCCTTCCTATAGCAGGGAGACTAGAAATTGCATGTAGTATTTCAATAATGGTCTAACTAATGTCCTGTACAGCCGCAGCATGACCTCCCAATTCCCATACTCGATACACTGACCCATAAAGACAAGCATATCAAATGCCTTCTTTCAGTACTCTGTCTACCTGTGATTCCACTTGCAAGGTATTATGAGCCTGCACTCCAAGGTCTCTTTGTTCAGCAACACTCTCTAGGACCTTATCATTAAGTGTATATGTCCTGCCCTGATTTGCCTTTCCAAAATGCAGCACCTCACATTTATCTAAATTATATTCCATCTGCCACTCTTTGGCCCATCTGACCCAGATCCCGATGTACTCTGAGGTAACCTCCTTCACTGTCCACTACACCTCCAATTTTGGTGTCATCTGCAAAATTACTAACCATACCTCCTGTGTTCACATCCGAATCATTTACATAAATGACAAAAAGCAGTGAACCCAGCACTGATCCTTGTGGCACAGTGCTGGTCACAGGCCTCCAGTCTCAAAAGCAACCCTCCACCACCATACTCTGTATTCTACCTTCGAGCCAGTTCTGTATCCGGATAGCTAGTTCTGCCTCTGTTCTATGTGAGCTAACCTTGCTCACCAGTTTGCCATGAGGAACCTTGTTGAATGCCTTACTGAAGTCCATGTGGATCACATGCACTGCTGTCCGTTCATCAGTCCTCTTTGTTGCTTCATGAAAAAACTCAATCAAGTTCGTGAGATTCAAAATATGTCTTTTTAGCACTCAAATTGTCCCATCATATTGTAACAGACAGAAAACATTTTTCTTTTTGCCTTGCCTGATATGTTATTTCTTCCTGTTAAAAATGTTTCTCAAGAGTTACTGAGTTGTGTTGGTTCCTTCTCCTGGGCAGGCTCCTCGAGGTGCCCTACCAATCGGATAATCACAATGCAGCTCCTCACCGAAAACAATCTTCCAATCGATCTTTACTGCTCCAGACACAGTTATCAGTTCTTTGCTTCAAGCAATGTCCCTGCGGCTCCCTACCAAGCAGGACCTCACAGTGTGTCTCCTGTCCGGGAGCTATCCTCTCTCAGACCTCACTGCTCAAGCACTCACCGTCAACTCCTCACACAGGGCTGTGGCTTTTGCTTTTACAACTCCAGCCCCTCGCCTTTCCCTCCAGATTGTAGCTATGCTTATCGGTCGTTTTCTCACTTGTTGCACAGCCATAGGGTTAATCTCACTCTCGGTTTTGGTTGGCTTTCTGCAGCATGACTGATCAGGGGACAATCCCAATCCCTGCTGATTCCTATTGTCCCTAAGTTTGATTCCACAGCGAGGGAGGAGAGGAGCGCTCATTGAATTGTGGGCCTTTTATAGAATCCCAGGCTTTTCTGTTAAATTTTGAAAAAATAGTGTTGGAGTTTAGTTATTGGAAGGAAAAGTTAAAAAGAGCAGATAGGATGGACTATTACATGAGGAGAGGTTGAGTAGGTTAGACCTGCCCTCAATAGCATTTAGATGAATGAGAGTCAACCTTATAAAAGTGCACAAGATTCTTAGGGGACTTGACAGGTTGAATGTGGAGAGATTGCTTCCCCTGGTATGAGAGCCTAGGGCCAGGGGATACCATTTCAAAATAAGGAGTCATATATTTAAGACAGACTTGAGGATGAATTTCTTCTCTCAAAGTACAGATAATCTGCAAAATTCTTTGCCCACAAAGGGCTGTTGAGGTTGGATCATTAAAGAATATTCAAGGCTGAGATGGACAGATTTTCATTCAGTAGTGGAATCAAGGGTTTTGGGGAATAGGCAGGAAAATTGAGTTGAGGGCTATCAGATCAGCCGTGCCCCAATTGAATAACAAAGAAGTCTAGATGGACCTACTTCTGCTGTTGTGTCTTATGGCCTTATGCCCCACACTGGGCAATGTTCTCCCCAAATCCCTTCTGTCCATCTCTCTCTCTCTCTCCCTTTCTTTTAAAACCTCCTTAAAATCCATTTGTTTAACCAAAATTTTGATCAACATACGAAATATCTCCTTGTCTGACTCAACATCCAATTCTGCCTGATTGCAACTTTGTGAAGCATTATTTCCATTATTATGGTGCTGTCTAAATGAAAATTTCCATCATTGCGCTTCAGTAATTTTTTCATTTATAGACACCATGTGATCTTTGACCTATGGCAAGTTTGTGGATCTCAGCTGATGTTGTGTTATGTGTTCTATTAATGACCTTCGGCATCTCAGGCTAAGGTGTGGAAATCTGTTCCTGTTCCTTATTGCAAACTAATGACTCTTAATGTGCAGTCTGGCCACATGCATGTTGGTTGAAGACAGACCAGAGCTGAGCTACGGTGCCCCTGCTAAAATAACTTAATAAGTCTCACTGCCTAAATGTACAAGTGACTTGGACTGAGATATCAGAGAGTGGCCAATTCCTATTCAAGTGTAATTCGACCTGAGTTAGTGACATCTGGTGAGGAAAGAGGGTAAGAAAGCGGAGAGAAATCAAAAATGTATTTTGTTGTGTCATGTATTATGTAGCTGCAATTGATTAGTTCATAGGCATTCAGTTTTTCAAATTATGCACATTTGCAGCCATATAAAAGGTTGTGAATATTATCCAGGATGTGAATAAAGTACAGATGTGCAAACTTCCTAATGTTTGCTTCAAATTGTGGTTTGCCAAACCCACAAAGTAATTGCAAACTTTTGGGGAAAGTGAGGGTATAGCAACAATGTTATTGCATTACTTATAAATGCATATACAGTCACTTCTATTGGCATGGATGTATCAATGGATGATGAAACTTGGTCTCACTTTCTACTGCAACTGCACTCCAATCCCCACCAAATATTTTCAGAACATACGGTTTTTGCCTTCAATATGATTTTGAATTAAATGGTTTATTTAAAATTAACTGTGATTCCTTTCTTTTTCCGACACTTCGTGGTAATCAGGCCAAGATACTTAACCAAGTAAAATCTGCTGCCGTGCTGTGTCTTATATTAAAACAGTAACAAGAGTCAGAAACAGACCTGAGAATGAATTAACTCCCAGTATTGTTCAGTTTTTGACAGCAGATGCCTCACACTTCACTCAATGTTGTAAATGTGTATTATATCTCTAGTCAGGTTACTCCACAAATACTTGATAAGATATCAGAGAATATTATAGCAAATTTTCTCCTAAGTGTTATGAGCGAATAGGGCAATGAAGAGCGCATGAATTATTTATTGTCTACCTTCTTCCCATCGCTTCGAATTGAGAATGTTATTATTGGGTAAATGTTAAAGTAGTCTCATCCACCTTTTGTACCATTACATTTTTAGAGGAATTCTAGTTGAATCCTGTAGGCATTTTATAGCCTCTTCCTAATGTGTCCAATGTTAAAAAAAGATGAAGATTGGATGGCACAGCAGGATATTTCTCCCATGCATCGCTAAATAATCAGGCCAATTACAGCCTAAACTGAAAGGAAGTGTCTTGTTTCTCTTTAGCTTTAAATAGTCTGATGGAATTTTATTTGGATATGCAACCTATTTCATAGGGGAATTTGGATTCACAGCACAGATATGGGGTTGATTTTTCTATCATTTGAAGAAACGACATGGACTTGGGAAAGAAAAGCACTTACACTGGTAAAGAAGTAGCTGAAATGAAAAAAGAGTTACTCCATCACTTAATGTTTAGTACAATTATTGATTAAAAAAGAAATCTACAAAATGTAGATTCTTTCTGTACCCCTTTTTTAGGTGATATTATTTTTCATTGGTCTCAAAAAGCAGCTTTTAAAACTCAGAATTGTTATGATGCAGAAGACTATTCAGCCCATCGAGTCTGCACCATCTCCAAATGAGCATAATGATTAAGTGCCATTTCCCTGCCCTTTCCCCATAATCTTTCACATGATTCTATTTAAACAATCATCTCTTAAATACCCTGATTAAACCTGCCTCCAAAACACTTGCAGGCCTTTCATTCCAGACCCAAAATACCTGCGGTCTGAAAAGATTTTGTCTCATATCACATTTGCTTCTTTTGTAGATTCCATTGTACCTGTACCTTCTGGGATTTGATCCTTGTGTGAGAAGAAGCAGTTTCCCCTGTTTACTCTGCCCAAACTTCTCCTGATTTTGAAAACTTCTATCAAATCTCCTGTTTGTCTTCTCCGTGCTAATGAAAATAGTCCCAACTTCTCCAATTTTTCCTCATAAACTAAATTCCTCAGTCCTGGAACCATTCTCATAAACCTCCTCTGCACTCTGTGCAAAGCATTCACATCCTTCCTAAGGTGGCCCCCAGAAATGTTTGTGACACTCCAGCACAGTCTAACTAGTGACTTGCACAGGTTCACCATAACCTCCTAGCTCTCTAGGCTGTCCCATTATTAATAAAGTATTGAACACAATATGCTTTATTAACTATTTGCTTCACCTTTTCTGCCATCTATAATGACATATACACCAGGTTCTCTGTGGTACTGCACACCTTTTAAATGAGGACATTTTATTTTATACCATTTCTCACACACTTCTCTGCATTGAACTTCATCTGCCACCTATCTGCCCACTTCACCAACTTGTTAATGTCCTTTTGACATTCTAAACTGTCTTCCACACTATACACAATGATTTCAAGTTTTCTATCATTTGCAGACTTGAAAATTGATGGAAAATGAAATAAATGAATCTTTATGACATTCTGGTTATGTTATGACTGCCAAGAAATGTACATGATATAACACATGAGGCTGAACCTTATGACATTTGGTTAAGTGTGAATTTTGTTGAGTTTCATTGAGCATTTCCATCCATGAGGCCCAGTGAGACTTCTCCCTGTAACATCCCAAACTTGTCTCATGAAGTACCAACCATCCCTCTTGTCTGATGCTAGCCCAATTCTACCACTCGCTGTAGCTGGAAGAACTTGCCATGCACTGGACATCCCAAAATAGACGGACATCATTAGGACCATGTCATCTTCAAAACTTGTTGCGTACCCAGTCAAGTGCTGACTGTCCAAACTGTATCATCACATTTTCCCTGCATGTAAAGATAAATTGACAGCCCATTTTACAGACAGGGACTATACATCCTGGTCAACAGAATGCTACCGAGAATGGTCAATCTCTTACCACAAGATCATGGGAGGAAGAAGCAATGCCACCTGACCCTGTCATGCTAGTCTAAGGCCACCATCAGGGTTAGCGAAGTTTCCAAAGTCCAGAGGAATGCACAACAATGCCAAAAGAAAGTCAATGATCATCTCTGCTCACCAGGGTAAGTGCCATCGTTTTCTCTCTGCAATATTACACTCATTCTGTCTCTGCTACTGCACCATGTCCCACCAAGGCTCATGGTCTACCACTCTCACCATTGCCTGTAACACCTTCCCTCACTTGCTCTTACTCCCCTCCACCCTGACTCCTACTCTGTATGCTCTCTTTGGCTGCCAACTCACTTTCTACTTTTACCCATCTGACCAATGCTAACAGCCGTACCATCCCCCTGGATATCACTCAATCACACACTTTGTCTTATTCCAGCACAAAGAACTCCATGGCTGATGGAGGCGGGCACATTGTGGGGGAGCAGGGGGGTTCCTGGGTGGGGTTGGGGATTTTGGGGGGTGGAAGAGGTCAATGGGCACATTGTGGGGGGAGGGGGTCCCGGGTGGGGTTGGGGATTTTGGGGGGTGGAAGAGGTCAATGGGCACATTGTAGGGGGGCATCCTGTGCGGGGTTGGGGATTTTGGGGGGTGGAAGAGGTCACTGGGCACATTGTGGGGAAGGTCCTGGCTAGGGTTGGGGATTTGGTGCTCCTTTATCCACCTTCCATCATCGCCTCCCCCTCTCTCTACTTATTTCAGAATCCCCTTCCCCTCCTCCATTTCTGAAGAAGGGTCCAGACCCGAAACGTCAGCTTTCCTGCTCCTCTGATGCTACATGGCCTGCTGTGTTCATCCGGCTCTACACCTTGTTATCTTCCATTATGTATTTTCGGTTTGAATATCAAATGTTCTTTGACTGACCATTGGAAAGCCTTGTAATGTTTCACTACATTAAAGATGCTATAAAATATGAGTTGCTGTTGTTATAGTTTCGAGTGAAAATGGGCCCTGAAATACAGTTACAATTGCAGAATTCCGTGTAAATAATGCAAATTTCATCTCAAATTTCAATGCCCGGATTCTAGTCATATTCAGCCCAATCTTTTACACTGCACCAATACGAACTATGCAACACAGCAATAATGCCGGTCTCAGAATTCGGACATTTTTTTCAACTTTACAAGAAAACCAGCTGTAAAAGCAACACACAGTCTTACACAAGGTGATATGAACCTACTCGTTCAACTTCAGAAGAAAGCGTAGGTGCTGTACCCGTCACATTTATAGTGATTTGAAAGTTTGGCCATTTCAGCCGCCCTTTTCCTACAATAACATCATCCGCAGTTGATGGACAGGGAGCAACAATAGTGGGCTCTTGTGAAAAATTGTGGCGTCTGGAATTGTTCGGGAGCATTCTGGCGAAAGATCGTCGACCTGAAATTTTAACTCTGCCCCTCCAACACAGATATTACCTGACCCGCTGAGCATTTCCATCCGCTTTTATTTCAGATTTCCAGCATTTGAAGTATTTTGCCCTGTGAAATCTAATTCTTGCTAGTGATCATCTGTGCAAAATGAAAGCGATTGAGTTTAAAAGATGCAGAGCACCCCGAACAGGTAGCATCTTATGGTTAAGGTGTTGAAATATGTAACATTGCAATAATGCTATTTTCACAAACAAAAATAAAGTCTCGCTTTTTCGTAAAGATGAGAATGTGCAGACAGGTCTGCCCATCCCGGTCGTGCATGTGGGATTTATCTGGGGGTTCCTATATCCTTCTGTTCAGTTTCCGTACCAGGCTGTTGGCAGCAGGAATTGCCAGGAGAGAGCGTTGATGTAATAGAATACCCCAACAGATCCAGCCAACCACTGTCTCCTCCATTCACTGAACAAGGGACATGTCTGTGTAAACATTTACGCTCGGTGGTGCTGGACAGGTCAATAACCCTGTAGTGTGCGCGCGCTTATGTTCATAGGGAACGCGTGTCCAGTAAGACTATTAACCAAACATTAATGAAAACTGCCTGGTTCTCCATTTAGTCGAACCGAAAGAAATTACAAGCCCCATGGAAGTTAGAGTCAATATTGTATTTTGCGTTGTACGCCGCGCCAACGGCACGTTCGCTGTGTTCCAAAAGCCGGTCAACCGGGTGCCTGAAAGATCAGAATTTTAAGGTGAGAATGGGCTCCTGGTCTTCCTGTTGGTATTGAATTTGCGCAAGATATCTTTGCAAAGCCACCTTTGCGTCTAATGCTGCAACATTAACGACTCGTTTTTATAAGCGGCAGGGATACTGCAGCTGACATTTACTGTATCGATTTAATACCAACTTTAGATCGATTTCTAACTTTTTAAAAAAAAGTTGTGGGGATGCTGGAAATTCGAAACAAGAGGAGGTTTCGGTCTGCCTGCTGCCCTGCCCAATTTACAGTTCTGAGGAACGTAAACTCTAGTTTCTCTCCGCAGATGCCGCCGGACCTGCGGAGCTTTTACAGCAATTTCTGTTCTTGTTTCTGATATGCAGCATCCGCAGTTCTTTCGATACAATTTACATGTCTTGTACTGGGAGAGCAGGTGAAAAACTCCTCAGTCGCTATATTAAACGGTGTTGGGTGCCAGTGCATACTGTATCAAGTCCCAATCACAACACCTTCTAGAAATGCTGAAGTGTCCATAGTTACTGTTTTCTGGCTATATAGTGTTTCCTGAAATGGAGAGTTGATAGTTCCAATAATAACTATTAAATACAAGCAGTTGATGCTTTGTAAAATGGGTGGTTATGAAGTTTTCAATTCGTGGTTTGGTTTTTGAAATTCGACTGGAAATTGTAAACTGAAGGCGCTTCTCTGTTGTTCCGCATTTCAAACGGTAAAACACTACCGCTTGTTCCATGGCTGTCCATGACTTTTTCACTGTATCCGCCGTTATTTTGACGTTATATTGCTCCAGCAGTTTCTGTTTCTGTCTCAGCTCTCTAGCATCCGCAGTTCTTTATTTTCTGCCTCGTGGCACCGTGCATTTCATTCAACTTTCTTTGATTAGTTTCTGCAAACTCCAGAAAGGGAGAGCGTTATGCCGTGGGAGTGAGGGGGATGCTCGCGGCACTGATGGACATTTCTTAATGATTATTCAGCGATTTCATCAATGCTAAAGAAAAATCCCGTCGTTCGCTGAGCCCTGTCCCCGCAGTGAGCGGGTCAAAACGAAAATGCGTCCAACCCGCCCAAAAAAGTGGAGAAGGTATGAAACAGAATCAGACAAAACTGCGACAAGTTGAGGCCAGGCTGACCCTTGTATAGTTTATTTTTTTACGAGATTGACTAGCCTGTTAGCAAAAAAAAAGTAAACTCCTTTCTCCAGTAATGAATGTTCACGGGAAAGCTTAGTTCACCTGCAAGTCTCCAAACTCAGCAGATGAGTGAACTGTGAGCTGGAAGTGAATTGGAGTTGTAAAGTTGGATTGTGAAAGTGGCTGCCTTGGTGGGTTCACAATATGTGGAAGCTTTTACAATACCACGCAGGTGGGTATACAGTGCTGAACCCATGAACTGCTTTGTCGTTTGGCTCTTCGCCGTTTGAGCAACTTTTCCTCACCTGAGAAACAATGGCAGCGCACCGTGAATGTTGGAAATTTGAGCTAGGAACAGGACATGATGGAAATATTCAGGGGGCCAGACAAAAAAAAAACTGTGAGCAGAACCTGGAATTTAATTTTTCAGGTGGATTTGTCAGAATTGACAGCGGAGTAGGGTGGAGGGATCAGGGTGTGGAATTATAACAGGCAAAAGGGGAGAGGATTAGAATGATAGGGGAAGTATGGAAATCATTTTTTCTGATGAAGGGTCTAGGCCCGAAACGTCAAGTTTTCCGGCTCCTATGATGCTGCTTGGCCTGCTGTGTTCATCCAGCTCTACACCTTGTAATCTCGGATTCTCCAACATCTGCAGTACCTTTTATCTATGGAAATCAGTGATGTTTTTGGCCCATTGCTTTTGAGAGTAAAATTGAGTTTATCTTGTCTCTTAAACAAAGCTCAGGCCTCCCTCGGACTGTTGTGTACGTGAGCCTGTCCCTTTAGTAACAATGGATCTGAAACGTGGGATATGGTTACATAAAACATTATAGCCCAGCATTTACGGTCGAGACATCTCGTGTATTATTGTATTATCAAACTTCTGAGCATAGATGTGAAAATTTCTGTCCCTTTGAGTAGGCCTGAGTGTTGAATTAGCCCGAAAGTTTTACTTTAGGAATTCAACTTTCGGCAAATTGTTCTATACTATTTCTCATTTATTTTATGTACAATGAAATATTGGTTGAGTGCCTTACATGCTTTGTTACATTTCATTCAGTTTGTCCTTTCAGGTGGTACAATATCTAGGTATAGAGGGTGTGAGGAATGGGTAGGACCTCTCACTGGAACATCACTGTACTCTTATCAATGGCTCATTCTGTATTGGGCTACTTCTTCAGCCAGTTTTACACCTCAGACTATAACTGAGTTAGCAAGCAAGAGCGGCCACACTCTGGGAAACGGCATGGACAGGCAGCTCAAAGCAGATGACAGGGGCTGTCAGATTTCTTCGCCTCGTCCATTTCGGCCTGCCTTGGCGTGCGGTTTGGGCTAATGGCTGAATGAGACCACTCAAAGACCCAAAGGTCTTGAAGGAAGATCAGCTCTCTGACACAAACGTCGTGAGCACGCACTCCCTCCGAATCTGCGGCCAGCCGACCAGATTGGACCAGGTAGGAGGAGTGTGAGGCTGACGATACGCAACTGTTCCTCACCTACAATTGCACGGTCATTTTTTTGCTCCGGCATTTGTTCGATTTCCCTTCGTTCTTATTTTTTATGATTGTTGGCACCAACCATTGGATTGAAAACTGTTGAATAGGTAGTTTTGTAGAACATCACATTCTAACGAAAGGTTATTGATCTAAATGTTCTTGTTTGTCTCTCCACAGTTGTTATCTGACCTGTTGGCCATTTACAGCACTTTCTGTTTTCAGTTCTTGCTAACCATGAACATTGAAGCATTGAAGATAGGAGCCGGAGGTATGCCATTCAACACCTCGAGCCTGCTCCGCCATTCAATACGATCATGGCTGATCACCAACTCAATATCCTCATCCCTCCAGATCCCTTGATCCTGTTAGCCACAAGAACTATATCAGCTTCCGGAAAACACGGTGTTTTGGGTTCAACCACGATCGTTACTGTCCGGGTGAACAAATTTCTCCTCATCTCAGTCCTAGAAGGTTTACCCCTAATCCTTAAACTATGATGCCTGGTTCTGGAACCCCTCACTATCGGGAATATCCTTCCTGCATCTAACCTGCCCAGTCCTGTTAGAATGTTACAGGTTTCTATGAGATTTTCCGCTCATTCTTCTGAACTCCAGTAAATAAAATTCTAAGGGACTCACATGTCACAATTTGTCCATCTGTCCTCATATCCTAATCCTGCCATACCAGGAATCACTCTGGCAAACCTTCATTGCACTCTCTGTACAGCGAGAACATCCTTGCTCAGGTAAGGCGGCCAACATTGTACGCAGTACTCCAGGGGTTGCTTCACCAATTCAATATTGAGGGACATTCTTGAGAGCTGAACACCTCTCGGTCATAAATGTTGGCTCTAAACGCTCACGATTTTCTTTTTAAAAATGTAGTTCTGTAAATGCGAGAATGATGTAAAAATGGACTTTGAGAAACACAACGTAATAATGTGCGCTCATCAAATGTCAAAAAATGAAAAAAAGTTTCCAGTTCCCATAAGTTACCACTAAAATAGATCATTTTAAATTGGAGGTCGAGTCGAGAATTTGTGACTTTGATCAGCCGTGATCATGATGAATGGTGGTGCTGGCTCGAAGGGCCGAATAGCCTACTCCTGCACCTATTGTCTATTTCTTTGTTTTGGCTGAAGCGTTTTCTGTGCGTTGCTGACGTGCGTTCAACGTGTTATGTTGGGTAATTTAGATATAACTTTCAAATCTTTACAACTTCAGACCCATAATTCACAAACAGATGCGAGCTATGATGGGGTGGCGAGATAATTTCACCATTTCCCGCAGCTTTCCACGGAGGCTGCCAGTACAGTGCTTGTTTTCCAGGAAGAATGATCTGGTTTCTGATGCTGCTTGGCCTGCTGTGTTCACCCAGCTCTACACCTTGTTATCTCTTGGTTTCTGAATAGCTTGCAAATTCAATGTGATTAAACCACTGAAAAAGGCGCCGTACAGCACATTGGAGAAAATGCGTCCAGTCATCTTACCGCCAGAAACCATTATTTACCTGAAGCCCAGATTGAAGTTACATTTACAAGTAATGAAGATTGCAATAGCTCCATAAGTAATAGAGTACTTTATCACACAAACCAGAAAGATTAAATGTTTGGTTCTTTGTCTGTGATCTTACTTAGGGCTCTCTTCACTACCTTGGGGTCAATCAAGGTGAAATCAGTCAACGCTCTCCTTTCTAAACAAAATAAAGAATTGTGGATGCTGGAAATCCGGAACGAAAACAAAAATTGCTGGAAAAAACTCAACAGGTCTGGCAGTGTCAGTAGAGAGGGAAGGAAATTTAACCTTTCAGGTCCAGTGACCCTAAACTGAGTTCTGAAGAAGGGTCACTGGACTGGAAACGTTAATTCTGTTTTTTCTCTCTCAAGATGTTGTCAGACCTGTTGAGTTTCTCCAGCAATTTCTGTTCCTTTTGTTTCAGATTTCTAGCATGCGCAGTTCTTTGTTTTACTCCATATTAGGAAGTCACGGTTAAAAAAAACCCTCTTATTTTGGATTCTTCAATCTAAGAGAAATACCCCTGCCAGAGGTACTGAGATCTGGAGTCAACTATTGGAAAGCGATTCCTTGCTGTGTGCTGTCCCACGGAACGAATGCAGTTACCACGAGGATTCGCTGGGATAAGAAAGAATATGTGCACTGTTTGAAGGTGCTCTCTTTAATTGTTCATAAAAATATTTAATAAAACTTACAGTCTGTACAAAACAATTGGAAGAGACTTAGAGGACATTACACAGAGTGTTTACTTTCCATATATACTGCTATATTATATTTCCAGGAAAACAGATTGATGTTTACACATAATTTACAGTTCAATATATACACTCAATTTAAAGCGTAAAATACATACATATATATAGACAGTGCATTAATAACGACTGGAGAGTTGTGGTGTCAGACTGCGATTGGGTCAGTCGCAGCGTCAATAAAAATTCCTGTGGGATCCATACAATGCAAGGAACGGGATGGCGGGGAGAGGGAGAGAGAAGCAGAGCATCCCATTCCCAACAGCATCTTAACCTGACAACCATCGGAGTCACTGTGCACTTTCCACGCAAAACTGTTTCTTTTTACTGTAGTCTCTAACAAAGAGATGTTAAGGAAATTGAGGTTTTTTTTTAGGCGCAATAGCATTTTAATCTATCCAAGTAAATATCTGTACCGTTTCAGAAAGGATCCCAAACTTCGCTTACATCATACATTTTAAACTGAAGCGGGATGATGGGGCCCGGCGGCTGTAATCCTTTAACAAGAAAAAAAAGAACTGGAAATCAGAAACAGAAACAGAAATTGCCGGAGAAACTCAGCGGTCTGGCAGCATCTGTGGACAGAGAAGGCAGAGTTAATGTTTCGGGTCCAGTGACCCTTCCCTCAGAATGGGTGTTCAGTTCTGATGAAGGGTCACGAGACATAAAGCGTTCATTTTGCTTTGGCTCATTTATACGGTCAGTTTTTAACAAAGCACTTTAGCATGGAGCTAAGTTAGATAGGGACAAATGTTCACGTTAAGTAGATTGGGACAAGTGTTGTTCACGTTTAGTTTAAAGCCAGCCGAAATAAGCCTCCTAAAACAATCTTCGCGTCGTAAAAAAAAACTTATAGATTGTACAGTGCCACTGAATTCCATTTAAAAACAACACCTTTTAATTCGGTTTGGCAATGACAGACGGGCTTAAAATATTGTGACTGCAGGAAGAACAATGGCACATTTGGATTCTCTTTGCAGTCATCAGAACCTCAAGAGAAAAGATATTCTCCCAGCTCGAGGTAAACCAATCATTCTTCTTTAAGATAGAACATCTCTGGCACTGTTTCTGACAGTTTATACTCTCTCCTACCGGACACACAAAAATGCTCAAACGTAACTTAAAGACCAGGTAGCGTCAATTCAGCAAAATGTTTTTAATTTGCTGCTGTCGGGAGCATTTTAGACTAGCATAAGGTTTATAGTGTGTTTAATGGAACACAGATGGTTCCTTTGAGATGAAAATTCGGATAAATGTTAAAGGCAGGTCTGTCTCGTGCTAGAATTTCGACTAAGATGTCAACTGCGTTTATAGACATATCGAAATACAAATATCAGTGAGCAGCAGAACTGTTAGACAGAGGAACGCCCCGATGAGTGAGCCATGTGATATCAATTTGATAACGTATGCTTCGACCTTACGATAGGCCAGAGAATAATGCAAACAGATGAATCATTTCATAGGTGTTCAGTTCTATAGAGAACCGAGACAAATCTGAAGCATTCAGGACTGAGATGAGGAAGAATTTCTTCACTCAGAGAATTGTGAACCTGTGGAATCCTCACCCACAGGAAGCTGTTGGGATCGGTTCATTAAATGTGTTCAAGAGGGAGCTGGATTTGGCTTTTGCGGGTAAAGGGTCAAGGGGTATGGAGAGAAAGCGGGAGTGAGATACTGAGGTTGCATGATCAACCATGATTATATGGTGCAGGTTCGAAGAGCCGAATGGCCTACTCCTGCACAATACTTCCTATGTTTCTAAGTTAGTGCATCCTTTCAGAGCCCTCAGCTCACTGTTTTGTTGCTTTATCTCCCGTGGCGCCAACAGGGACCAGGCCCTGTGATTGACTCCTGGGGACCAGATTCCAAGTTTACACCTGGGCAGGGGCCGCTTCACAAAACAAGAGAAAAAAAGTGTGTTAATCTGATCAACCAGGAATAATGGGCTGTCGTGAACCGTCATGTCTGTGTTGTGGAGCTGCCGGCGCTGGACTGGCTGGACAGGTCAGGAGTCACACGACAGCAGATTATAGTCCAACAGGTTTATTTGAAATCATAAATTTTCTGAGCGCTACTCCTGCACGACGATAATCTGGTTTCGTGTGACTGTGAGTAACAAAGTTCTTGGAAGTTTTATAAATTAAACATTTACACCGGGCACATTTTTTTTTTTGTTTTACAATCAGTTTTACCACAAAGCGCAGCCCACAGTCGGGTTTGCAGGTTTGTGAATGATCTATTTCAGACGGGAGAGAGGTTGACTCTTTTTGTCCTGGTGTTTCTTGAAGTTTTCACCAGCTCTATAGTCAGTAATCTTGGATAATTACAGGCAGCCGGATCGCGGGTGGTCGTTACTGCATTCAGGAAATCAGAGGTAGCCAAACAGATATTGAAAACAGGACTTTATAACGCGTAATTTATGAAAGGTGTAGCATTTTTCTTCTCCCGCGTCCGCGTTGCAGAGATGTAAACTCGTGTGCCATGTTAAATCTATTTTCTGTCCCCCTGTGGCATTATTAACATTGCGTCTGTAGTGAGAATGTTCTGTCGTTTTAAATATTGTATCAAAAGAAATAAAAGCCAAGAGTTTATTTCATTGCTTGCCCTGAGCTTTTCAAAAGCAAGCAACTGTGCAAGGAATGTGTGCGCAACGGATCTTGAAAATAATAGGTTGGAGTTGAAATCCTCTCTGGTTTTACGATCTGTTGTCATTTTGGGCGAAGTTTGAACGCTACAGTAAATACACTTCATCTGCCCCCCCATGACCCTGGGCCCCAGGCGGAAAGTCTAACCGGTCAATTAACCAGCACAAGAGATAATGAACGACAGACTGGTTTAGTGACACCCATAACAGTGCACTCAGATTCATGGCCAATTGCTCTCCCGTCGAGATCGAAGTCTAAGTTGAGCGCATAAAGTGCCATCGTGTTACAGTAATTGTCCTTTTTCAGACCGTCCTCCCAGTTAGAAGCCGGTCAACCAACTCGGCATAGGGGTGGGGGCAGCAGGATGTTTCATCGACCACCAACCCCGCCCCCCCCCCCCCACCCACCCCCTTCCCCCCAGCCTTCCAGCCCACGGAAGCTCCCTGCAGTATCGTGTGTCAGACTTTAACTTGTCCCAGTACTTCAGTTAAGATTTTTACATAGCACAGTCAACGATTTATGGAAGTGTACAGTAGGTAAAGGGACACTGGCAGAATGAGACGCCGCATTTCCTCTGTACTGGGATCTGTAGAAATACATAGAATTCCAAGCATTTCTAGGGATCTATGGCCTAGGCGTGCCCACTAATTTTTGGAACCAGTACTGTCGGTTTATTTTACGATCAGAAAGGCTAACAGGCCGAGAGGAGTGAGATAACCTTTACTTACACTGCTTCCTGCCCGGGTACCTTGCTTTCTAAATCTGAGCGAAGCAGTTACTCACAAGCTGAATAAATCGCAACAATCAACCAAGATTTCCTTTCTGCCAAATTGGATTGTCCAACCCATAATGAAGGCACCGTTCCATGATTACTTTCCATTTCACCTGATTTAGCATCTAAAGTATCGAGCTGGTTTAACTTCTGAAAGTGAGCCAATTCCCCTGCCATCCGAAGTAAATATTGTTCTATAATGCTAAACAAAAGGGTCGCAAAAATACATTAAAGAAGCACATTTAAGCGAATAAATCACCCCCTCATCTGAATTATGGAATTTAGTCGTTTATGGGAAGCGCTAGACTCATACCTCAATCGTGAAAGTTAAACTTATAGATTCTTCTTCATTCCATAGGAATGGGCCTCTTTCGAATTGCACTTTCATTGTGCAGTAACTGTGTTGTAGAATACAGAGCTCCAACATAATTTTGTAGCTGAATTTCTTTGGATTCTTTATCGAGAAAAAAATAAAGTAAGTCAACGGTTCGACCGTTTATATTTCTGAGGTCATTTCATTCTCAGCAATGATTCTCCCAGTTTGCTGAACAACATTCCCTCTTCAAGCAGAACCGCAGGAAACTAAAATTATTATTATCATTTCAACGCCGGGGAGGATAGTCTCCGTGTGTGCTACGTAAGTGACCGCACTTCAAAAATAGTTCACTAAATGTGAAGACTTCGGAGCTCCACAAGAGACTGGATTAGGGTTATGTAAATCAAAGTTCTCCAACAATTTACTTGTATTTATTGTAGGGGAGGTAAAAATCAAACAAACCACAGTGAACTGACTTTCTTAATGACTCCAAATGATGTTTTGTGGACAACCGCTCTAGCCTACTTAAAGCGAAAGCCTCCCTGTGGAATTAAGATAATTGCCGCGTCCCTTTCGTATGCGTCAAAGAGATTCAGTTATTGTGTCAGGAAAATAAACTGTTAAAAAGAAGATAAGTACAGGCAAGATTGACGTTCTCAGTCATGGAGTTAAAAAGTCATACACCACGGACTCAGACCCTTTCTGTCCAACCAGTTCACGCCGACCAGAATTCCAAACGAAACTAGCCCACTCCTGGCCCGTATCCCTCCAACCCTTTCCTATTCATGTACTTATCCACATGTCTTTTAAACAAATCTAATTGTGCCCACACCCACCACTTCCTCAGGTAGTTCATTTCCACATGCGAACTACTCTTTATGTAATACAAAAATGCCCCTCGTGTCTTTATAAAATCTCTCTCTTCTCACCCTAATAACGTGTCTCCCAGTCTTGAACTCCCCTATCCTAGGGAAAAGACATTTACCATTAAGCCTATTTATATACCTCGTGATTTTAAAAACGCCGATAAGGTCACCCGTCAACCTCCTACGCTCCTGTGAAAAAGTCCCAGCCTATCCAGACTTTCTTTGTAACTCTGTATAACCTTCCATACCCTGGTAAATTTCTTCTGAACCCTCTCCAACTTAATAAAATTCTTTCTGTAAGGGGGCAATCAGAACTAGACATAGTACTCCAGAACAGGTCTCACCAATGTCATGTACGACCTCAACATGACATCCCAACTCCTACACTCATAGGACCGAGCAATGAAGGCAAGTTTGCTAAATGCCTTTTTAACCATCCTGTCGAGATGTGATGCAAAGTTCAAACAATTATGTACCTGAACCCCTAAATCTGTCTTTAATTCCTTTTTTTTTGCTCGAGATAGAGCTCCATCGAAATGCTGTCATTGAAGGGGACATCCTGGAGAATACCACTGTACCAATTTTCAATACTGTGCCTACAACAACAGGTCAAAGTCTGGGAACTCTGTAGCTGGTAACTCACCTTCTGACTCCCCAGTGTCTCTCTACTATTTACAAGATAGAAGACTGATGGAATACTCTTTAGTTTCCTGGATGGGTGCAGCTCCAGCAACACCCGAGGAGCCTGAACACCATCCAGGATAAAAACAATCTACCACCTTCAACATTCACCTTCAACCATCCCCTCTGCCACATACACACACGGGTAGCAGGGTGGGCCATCTCCAAGTCTCTGAAGCAACTTATTGAGGCTACTTCATCGCACCTTCCAAACCTACAACCTCTACCACCTGAAAAAAAAGGCAAGGGCAGCAGATACATGGGAGTATCACTCCCTGCAAGCTCCCCTCCAAGCCACTCAACAGACCCGAAACGTCAACTTTCCTGCTCCTCTGATATTGCCTGGCCTGCTGTGTTCCTCCAGCTCCACGCTGCGTTATCTTGGAAATATATCACCGTTCCTTCACTGTGGCTGGGTCAAAATCCTGAAATTTCCTTCCTAACAGCACTGTGGGTGTACCTACTGCAAAACTGCAAAAGTTTATTAAGAAGGCAGCTCATCTCCTCTTTCTTAAGGGCAGTCTTGATGGGTAATACATGCTGACGTGGGCAGTGACGTTCACAACATATAAGCGAATAAAACAAATCTATTAACATTCATTCAAAGAAATCCTTTCTACCCTTGGACATTGGAATTTAACTTTGGCATCATCATGCTGTGAAAGTCACTCCTACCATATGCAGGCCATTTTAACGAATTAATAATTGTAATTTTTTTCAAACAACGAATCACTGAATTGTATTTCTGCAGAACAGTGCGGCCCTATGAATTGCTCATTTATTCGGTCTATTTTTGTTTAGATTGATGGGGAGGTTGTGATGAGGATAATACCGAAATAGATTGGCTGAATGCTAAAATCTGCGAGTTGCAAAGATGTGATCTCCGTTCTAAGGATCGAGCTGGGGTTTGCTGTTCAATGCTCGCAGTCTGGGTCTTCCGCTCGCAGCTGCCTCCCGTTTGTTAGCACATGTTAATAATGATCAAAACCAGACAGGCCGCTAAAGGGATGCCCCCGCTGGGGCAATTCAGTGATCAAATTGCAAATAATGACTGAAAGTGGGCGCTAAGTCACGCTACAGAGAGAGAGCAGATGGAGTGGATTTTGCATTTAAGTGAACTGCCCAAACCTGTCAGCACCGTCCCTAGAGGACTTTGTTTAAAATTTCTGAGCATCAACTGCTACATTGGAGTCAGTGCTTCGCCTCATTTCAAATGGACCCTGTGTGTCTGTGTGTTTATATGTGACTCATAATCCAATCCGCACCATGCTGGGGGTGGGGGGTGGAGGGGGAGGAGACATATGTCTTTCTCTGTCATTGCTGCAGGCCCCCCTCAAACACACCCAGTCTCCATTCCCCCCCCGGGGGCTGTGGGCGACCCTGTCTCCCAGCGCCTCAGTGCAACCTGGCGCCTTTTAGCGTTTGTCGGCCCCCCAGCGGCGCTCAGCTTCGTGTCAAATCCGCTTTGGGGAACCCCCTGGCCTCTCGTCGACCATTCGGCCGGGTGCTACCTGCAGCCACACGCTTCCACTGCCATGTCCTCGTACTGTTTATAGACCACATTGTTGCCCGAGTCTATGTAGAGAATGCTAATGGCGCTGAGTTTGGATGGGACACAGCAACTGGGCGGTGTGGACTCCGGGTCCATGGAATTCATCAGCGTTTGTATGATGGCGTGGTTAGTGGGCTCCAGGTGGGACCTGAGTGGGAAATCACAGATCCCTTCGCAATGGTACGCCTCGTAATCCAAAGGCGCGATGATCCAGTCATCCCAGCCCAGCTCCTTGAAATTAACATGAAGAGGTTTCCGGCTGCATCTTGACTTGACTTTTTTACCACTTCCTCTACTGGGCCTGCCTGAAAACGCAGTTCTCCTTTTCCTACGGCGCTTGACACTGGGTTCATTGCTGGCTGGTAGCGAGAGCGATCCACCCAGCGACTTGATCTTATCTCTGATCTCCCGGAAAAGATTTTCCCTTTTCCTGGTGTTGCTGAACGCCACGAGAAGCGCTTTTTCCTGGGGCTGCAGATCAGAGCGATTAAATCCCAGCAGTCTGGGGTCTAAAACCTCCTGGGAGTAATCGGAAATTATTTCCACATCTAAACACAGCAGGCTTGCACTGATGTGGCTTTTCAGTAATTCCCACACGTCGAACACTTGCCACTCAGATGAATCGGTATCCAAGATGTCAACTGTCCGTGAATCAATTCTTCCTGGTGCTTTTTTGCCCGGCTCCTCACATTGATACAGCAACATCCGATAGACGCTGCCTCCCCGGGACAGCGCCGCCTGCAGGTCAGCTGGCAATTTCCGGAAAATCCTCAGCTCAGCTCCCACCAGCTCTCCGCTGTCCGGCAGCTTGGTGATGTCAAACAGGTATCTCTGTTTCTTACCCACGGAGATTCCGTCTGCAAAAGAGAAAAGCCAGAGATCGAAACTCAGCAAAGACCGTGAATCCAGAAGAGGGAGAAAAGTGCACACAGCAGCAAGGAAGAAATCAAGCAAACAGATTTGCTGGAAAAGCTCAGCAGGTCCGGCTGCATCTGTGTTGTATGGAAGGGTCACTCGACCCGATAGGTTAACTCTGATTTCTCTCCTTCACTCTGATTTCTCTCCACAGATGCGGCCAGACCTTCCGAGCTTTTCCAGCAATTTCTGTTTTTGTTTCCTATTTACAGTTTCCGCAGTTCTTTCGGCTTTTTGATGTTAAAATGCTATTCGATAAAAATCAAGCGAAAAAACTGAACATTCAAGTTAAATAGGATTCTACAGGCTTAAAATGGTTGCAATTAAAACAAAAGATTTGTTATTCATTGTTCGGGGGAATATACTGGAAAACACCCAACTGGATTTTTTAAAAGTTTAATTTCAGCTGAAGTCCATACCGCTGAACTGTCTTTCCCCTCTTTTTAATATTACCCTATTTGCTGCATACTAATTTTGTAGACTTTTGCTCAACATTTAAGTTGGAAACAGCAGGAGTTCACTAAACTGAAGGAGAATGTTGGCCTTTCATTGCAGCAGTAAGTCGCTGTGGTTTCTACTTGAGTCACCTGTTTGTGTAAGCTTTGTGACATTATACCTTTGTATTCTCACCCATTCTAGTCACGTGTGGCTAAATAAAAACAACTTCCAAAAACGAACCTGATCCTATCGTGTTGCCAAATGTCCTCTGCAGACCTACCCTGAGCTAAGTTGAGAGTTAGAAAACTACAAGCACTGCAACCAGTACATTTTAATATGAAACTTATACAGGTGCCCGGTAGACCATCTGCAGCAGGTAAGCGGCATAAAGAACGCGGGAGCCGAGCCATAGCGATTGACAGTCCCTGACCCGATAAAATCAGTAAAATCATCATTCTCGAACTCCCTACCATATATCCTGACAATCACCATTAAGTAAAACGTTTATGAACCAGCAATGTTTATTTACAAGAGTAAAACAAGATTTAGGAGTGTGATGTCATAATGTGACCGCAATAAATCAAAAGAAATAATGATCGTTTGTCTGCCCGTGTGCTACCAAAGTAACCCACAGAAAGATTAAAACCAGGTCAGAGAAAGAGCTTTGTTGCCGCTCTTGTCATGAGCACAGTATTGACACCCTCTACCATCAATGCACAATGGTCGCAGTGTGTAACTCTATTGGCTACATGGCAGTTACTCATTTGATAGTTTCTGTTCTACAAAATCCGCATGGACATAACTCCAACTTCTCCTTTAAGTTGCACATTACCCCGATGTAGACATACTTCTCATTGCTTCAGAAACAGAAGGGTAATCTCACTACCCCACAAATGTTGAAAGTCCCATCAACACAAGAATTGTACAGGTTCAAAGAGAAGCTCCATCACCATCTTCTCAAAGCAACGAGAGATCGTCTTCTCAGCGCTACCCTCATGCCAAGAAGGAAAATTTAAAAATTGGAAACGTCTAACATGAGAAATACGCCAAAACTTCGTCAATAAGCTTCATGAGTTCCATAATTGTAAACCTGCACACTGTGCATTAAACTTTTCATTATTACGATAGTCCTGATTACAGTCCCATAAATATAAAAAAGGTCTAGCGAATAAATCTATTTTGATTTTTCTTATGAATTTTTTGCTTCGTCCTCTTCTGAAGACATTTCTGCTTACTGGGTCACTTATCACCATCTCACATAACTGGGTGTTATTGAGATCTGAGCCATTACAGTTCGGAGAAGGTTTAACAGACTAATAGCTGAAACAGCTCCTTATGAGGAACACTGGGCTGGTTAGGCTTCTGTCCAATGGAGTTCGGAAGAGTAGGAGGTGATTTTTTTCCATAAAAAAGAAACATTTACACAATGCAGGCATTGCGACGTGGGCCAGTCCAGGCACCAGGAGTTTCAAATCCTAAATGACATAAGTGAACCAGGTGGGGGTTTCCCCATGGTCATTATTACTCTCTATTTCCGGATATTTTAACTGAATTTAAATTCCACCATGGTCGGAATCAAATTCAGAGTATTACTTGGGTGTCTGCATCAATGGTCTCCAGATAATGCCATCAAGGCATCACTTGCCTTTAAAGCATGCAGGATCCAAAGGATTCTTAACAGGTTAGAAAGGGGATTTCCTCTTAAGGGAAGGTCTAGAACTATTGATTACTGTTTAACAATCGGGGTCACCCACTTAAAACAGAGATTAGGCGATTTGATTTTGTCTCTCAAGGGGTTATGAGTCTTTGGATCTCTCTTGTTGGAAGTGGAAGCTGAGTCTTTGTGTTTCATTTGCGGTGGATACATTCCTGTAACGCAAGGGGGTGAAATGTTATCACGAGTATAGGAGGGAACGTGGATCTTAAATTGCGAACACATCAATAGGTTAGAGGGGCTGAATGGGCGAGTCCTGCTGCTTGGGTGTGAGGTTAGGAAATAAATAAGAATATTGGGCGACTGAGGGCATTACAAATCTGGCCATCTTTTCGATATTCAAAACCCTCACAGGCACAACATTCAGCATTTGATTTGATTTGGTATTGTCACATCTACTGCGTATGTACAATGAGAAGTTTTGTTTTGTGTGCAGAACAGGCAGATCATACCACACAACACATTGGTCACTTAGCTAGTGTTGAGTGACTTCACTTAATTTCTGGTCACAACACACGAGTGCTGAAACCAATTGTAAGGTTATTACTTTCATACCTAGCTAACTCAATACATAGACTGAAATCTTCCTAGTCTCTACAGTCAAGCGCTTCACCAACGTGGGCTCACATTAATGAGGACTGGGTTGCTTTAAGTAACATGTACTAAATCAGATTTAAAATAAAAATATCTTCTCGAATTCGTGCTGGAACTAGGGTTAAGTATTTTTCTTAAACGGAAGGATCTGTGTCCATGACACACCGGTTCATTGGATAAGTATTCGTAAAAGAATTAAATTCACCACGCAGCCCTCGTCCAATATGCGATATGAACTGTTACTGGCCAGTTTTTTTATTGATCATTTCCATCAACTTCCGAATGAATTATTTGTCTCCTATATTACGCTTTACTGACTAGCCTCGCGTTACATTTATCTCCCCAGAGGCTTTTAACCATCAGCACCGAATACCATCATTCTGAACAAATCTCCCATCTTGCCGAATGTAGAGGAAACGAGGCGCCCACTCAAACCATGATGCACGTACAAGTGAAGTAACATTTTCGTTCAAACATCCCTTGGCCACGGACCCAGGAAACTGCGTGATACTCTGAAGAGGCGGTGATAAATTGAACATCCCTTCCACAGATTGCGGGGCCGCAATGACTGTTAATAAAGGGGTAGTAGGAACTGCCAATCCTGGCGTCTGAGATAACAAAGTGTGGAGCTGGATGAACACAGCAGGCCAGGCAGCATCAGAGGAGCAGGATAAGTTAATAAAGGTTCGCGAGGAAGCACCAAGGGACTGGTTAAAGGTACTTTTCCACGCCAGAGTATAGAATGACTAAGCTGTTCACCACCAGAACACTTGGTTTGACCTAATAGATAGATGCTGTGGCAAGTGGAAATCCATCTGTAGCGACCAACTTCCTTTTTAAAAGCAAACTATCCTTACTAAATTGTCAATGATAGATCACAGTACAGTGGAACATCAGTAATAGAATAAATTCAGATCATGTAATTTGATTATTGATCGAATCTCAGCCGAGTGGCATATGCAGTAAAACGGATTGGGGATATACTGTCACAGATGTTACTGTGAATAAGACTATGATAACACGGCTATCAGTGACCGCTTTTATTTCTACGTTCGAATTGGGAGCACGTCACAGTCCAGTTTATAATCTAAGAAACTAAATATTTAATTTGCTCCGAGTGCGAGCCTAAATATTTCCACTTTGAACGTCTCATGCTGTCCCGGGTTAGAGAGTCTCCGGTCATATATTTCACAAAAAATCCCCGCAAGAATATACCCGATCCATCAGGGTCTGTACTGGGAACATACAGGGTACAGTAAGTAAAAGGCCAAGCACCATAAATTAGCAAAACACATTTTTTTTTCCTTTTCAGTCACTAAATGACCTGCATTTTTTTTCCTTAATTTCAGATGTTCAGCTCTTAAGGCATTTCACTGTTATTTCATTGTGGTTATGCCAAATGCAAACAAGCGCCCAATGGCAACTTTGGAGTTCCAGTCTACTTTGGGAATGCAGTTGCGACTTGCTCTTGGAGTAGCTTAGTTTTTAAAAACACAGAAACAGCCGAAAGTGGCTGCAGATTTCAACCCCAGGTCCAACAAGGGAAACCAAGAAGTTTTGGCGTGGCCTGTGTATTCAGAACATAACCCAGCGAGGCAAAAGTCTCCCTTCCGCTGGTCCGATCTTTTTTCAAAGTTAGAAGTCACACGACGCCAGGTTATAGTCCAACAGGTTTATTTGAAATCACAAATTTTTCGGAGCAGCTGGTGTTGTCGTGTGACTTCTGAATTTATCCACCCCATCCCAACACCGGCACCTCCACATCACAGCTGTTTTTTGTTAAATATTTGAGAGAGAAAACGTATAACACCCTATCTTGGTTTATTCAAAGAAGGATGGACGTTTTTGAACTGGAGATTTGTTTTTAAAAGAGAAAAACCTTCACTATTGTCACATTTCCTCACAGAGCTCCATTAGCATTTCTGAGCGAAAATCTTTTAATTTCGTTCCCAGGACTCACTCTGATTGCTGTAGAGTCTGAGCCTAGCGCTGACAATGTAACTTTTCCTGCGACTTAACACTGAGCTGCACAAGTCAATTTCACATTAGCCTCTTGCCTTCTGGAGAACCGCATTCGAAACACATTTTTTTCTGGTAATTCACCAAGATACAAACCAGATACAGTTACCTGGACACCTTTGCCCGCTCCTGTCGATCGTGTGGCTTTTGTGTGAACTGTGAACAATAAATTATGAAGGGAGAGTAAAGAAACGCTTTAAACAAAACCAATGACCGGGTCAGGCAGCCGGTAGCATTGATTGCTCGAAACATTGTCTGTTGTTCAAATGAATTGTCCTCCCTTGCAGGGTCACCTCAGCATTTCCCGTTCGTAAATTCACCTCAGCAATGTTTAACTCGTGATTTCAGGGGAATCACTTTTCCTCATTTCGTTAATTGGCAAGTGCATGACGCTGAGTTGAAGAGTTTGCTGGATTGTAGCTAAGGCATATTTTGCTTGGGTCCCCAATTAATTACTGTAATTATTTACACGTCCTAACACATATGAGTCGGGATCAGAGTGAAAACTGCGTTGTTGAAGCGCCCGTCGCCTGCAGGTACCACACTATCTCAATCATTTGGAAACCGGCTCTGAGGGGTGGCGGATCCCTCTCACTCTTCTCCCTACTGCAGTTGAAATCCGTGCAATTTTACTGAACGTCAAGGAACATCGAATCCAAGTTAGTGGTTATGAAATACAAGGACCAAAATCTGACTGTGGCGTCCGCGGTGACCCTTGGGTGACTTTCACTGACAACTTCACCATCCTTCGAATAGTTGTTCAACCTGCCCACTGGATATATATACTGGGACTATACAGTCAACTGAGGTTGTCCTAACGTGTTATAGCCCGTGTTCCAATCCGGATTAATGACTACACTCCTATGCGTTATATGTGGACTAATCAGCTTGACTTTATTCCCCTCTGTCTACAGTTTCAGACAATGTAGAACTCAGACGACCATTTTATGTGCCCAGCAATTGGATATGAAAACTACACAACGAGCACAATCATCATCCGGTTCTTCTCTTGCAACTCTATCTCCTGCAGGTTACGTTCGGTTGTGATTGAAATGCGAACGCACACGCTGTCTTTTGTGTGAATTCTAGCTAACAAGGAGATCAACAAATTGTAAACAGGGCCGCGTTTAAAACGAACTAAAACATCGAATATAAACAGGCAGCGTTTTGTGTGGACAGCACCTTTCAACAATATACTTTTACGCTGCTTTCAGATATATTCTGGTCAAACTGTTCACAGACGAACAAATAGAGCAGGTGGGACTTGAACTCGGGTCTCCTGGTATAGATATATGGATACTACCACTGCAGGTCTCCCGTGTTAGAGGTACGGGCGCTACCACTGCAGGCCTCCCGTCTTAGAGGTACGGGCGCTACTGCTGCATCACCTAATAATTTACGCTGCTTTTACACTGTCCACGATAGAGGGGAACAGCAATGTTCAGTTCCTCAGGACATGTGTTTTTCAGGTAAAACGGGTGTGTTGGTGCTGACTTAGGCTAGTGAACCAACATTGCTGAAGACTGGTATCTCACCGTCCACTTTTACAGTCAGTTACTGAACATCGTTGTCCTCGTTAAACTTTTTCTGGTTGAATAGTTTCATGCAGGAGTACTGTCTGTGTTATGAATTTCCAAACACAGCCTGTTTATAAAATCCTTAGGTGCTTTATACAAACGAAAATCGCCTTCCGGGAATGTTAGCAACAGAGTACGGTCTAGTGAAGTTTTTAGTACTTAATGAAGATAAAGACCTTTTAGTTCCATTTCCACTGGTATAACTGAACACTGAAGCACTCGGGTACCTCGCTCAGTGTACTCAGTGTCTCTTGTGTGTGTGATTATTGTTTATGGGGTTACACCTCAAATACATTGCCGAGGCCCCATTTACCAACCACCGCATTATCCGTAAATGCCATGCTTGTGTTCATCCTCGCATTACAACACCATCTACAAGTTTTTCACTGTGAAGCGCTAATGAAGTGGAGGAGAGCGCTATATAAATGGACGCGTTTGTCTTTTTCAATCGAGGCCTACAAAAAGGATACTCCTAAACTAGCGACACTAGCTGTGTAGGAGAATTTCAGCATCTCAAACAAGTGAACGGGATAAAACGCAAAAAAAAACATAGGCCCCCAGCTAATGGCGATGGAATGAATAAGTCAAATAGCAAGAAAACTTGCTGGGAATCTGGATATTGTGTGTTGGAGTAAAATCTGGCCTGATAGCCCATGGGGCAATGCCAGCACATGATTGGAAATGTTAAATGCCTCCAAAATGATTGATTTTAGGGTACGGGGTATACTCCCAGACATAGAGAAACTGCAACCTTAGTTTATCACCGAATAGGAGCAGTGTTTCGTTGCTACCAGTCACTTGGCGAACTATCAGCTGCTCACAGTCACCAAACTACTGCACTTTAATCCGATTTCTGTTTTGCAGAAGTACCTGCTGTTAACAAAATAAATCTTTTTCTTATTTGACAAGATTCAAGCAATTGAGAAATATCCTGCCATAGATGTAATGCTCGGGGTTAGAGTTTTTTTACCTGCCAATGTTTTTATTTAATGGTTAAATATTGGAATCACCTCTCTGTGAGGGGGGACTGGGTGACAAATCTACTGTTAGAGACAAATGCCGGGAGTGAACAATCTTCAAAACCCTCACTCAGATGGAGGCAGGGCTTCTCTGAACCACCCACCTGCACATGTCCTTTGCATTTAGGAAAGATGTTTGCTTTTTTAAAAAAAAATCTATTGGACTTATTTGAACTGTTTCGATAATCTCTAGGCTGCTAGGTTCAGGACAAACCAGAAGAAAGCTACAGTGATCTTTCACAATATAAGGTCTAGCCGGCCGGTGTTACACTGAACTGGGAGACAACCCTACTTTAACCCCAAAACAGAAATGACCGGAGAAACTCAGCAACACAGGTGGAATCAACATTTTGAGTCCAATGACCCTTCTTTAGAACTGAACTGCTGCCAGACCTGCTGAGTTGCTCCAGCAATTTCTGCTCTGGTTTCGGATTTTCAGCGTCCTGATTTGTTCGGTTTATTGTCAGAAGCCAGTTGAACTGTGCCGTGTTACCCGCGTGGCTACTCTGCGCGGCATTACTGCATTAGAATATTCCGGTGTCTCAAAACATCAGTGTCTCGTTACTGTTTGTGGACTATTAGTTATTCAAGTGTGATTTTTTTCCCACTGGGATTGGTAGTGTGCAATAAAACAATGATGTTGCCGCATCTCAAAGACACGGGATCATCGACCAGGACAGAATCTATTTTTGTACCTACTGAGCAAAGCCATTTATACGGTTTATAAACGTTGTCTCAGAGTTTACAGCTGTGTAACTATAGAAAGAAACAGTTACACATTAAATATATAGAATATGCACAGGCTACCTTTCAAACTGCGCCCAGACATCGTACCCTCTTTGAAAAGTCTGTGTTGCTAAATGACTGTTTATCCTTTTACAGGTATCTGCATAAACTTCAAATGACATTGGGACCAGTCGGGACCTATTTAATGTTATTGGAAATTTGGTGCAGACTAGTCAATCCGAACAGATTTCCAGGCGGTTCTGGGGTTAGTGTGTGTGGGTGAGTTGTTGGGGTAGTGAGGGGATAGTGGAAGGGGATATAGCCACTGCCATCCCTACCTGAGACAGAAACAGGGTCTCTCTTCTGGGTCGATCGTTTAGCGGTGAAGACGTGGAACCGCGCTTCCACAGAGGGATACAATAAAATAGCATTTCCGTCTGAAATTAGTCAACTTCATTGCCGTATGTTGTGATGGTGCCCCAGCAGAGATTAATAAAACCCAGATGGTACCCAGTTTAAATCAACAAAGCCTTATTCCTGACAGTCTTTAGCTTGCTTCCTGAGAGAAAGGCCTTTCCCCGTAGACAGTGAAGCCGAATGCATTGAGACATATGACTGCGGGAACGATACCAAACATTAGCCGCCCCTTTTTAGTTTAGGACAAAGAAACATAGGAAATAGGTGAAAGTGTAGGCCATTCGGCCCTTCAAGCCTGCACCACCATTCAATATGATCATGGTTGATCATGCAATCACAGTATCCCATTCTAACTTTCTTTCCCTACCCCTCAACCCCTTTAGCCACAAAGGACACGTCCAGCTCCCTCTTGAATATATCTAATGAATTGGCCCCAACTGCTTCCTGTGGGAGAGAATTTCACAGGTTCACAACTCTTCCTTATTTCAGTCCTGAATGGCTTACTCCTTATTCTTAGGCTGTGGTCCGTGTCGGAGCTGTACCCCACACCTTTGTCGCGCACAGTACAAAGGGACCGAGCTCAAAGACCTGGTGTACAACTTCACAGAATTTCGACAATTGACATCAACCTGAATTTAACATTATCTTGAGGCTTTAAGTCCATTACGTTCCATAGGTCATCACTTCCATCACCATTCATGTCTCCCACACAGCCCTCACTAACACACTTGCAAATTTCGGGTGGAAGGGCTTTTTGTACAGATTCCAGACTTGAGCATCTATTGAACGCCAACCGTGAAACCAGAGTCATGGGTCGTGTTTGTCTCAATGTCATTGAATGTTGCAGAAGTTGTTGCATTTAAAATGTGCGTGTCAGCTTTTACTCAATGGGTTTCCCACATGAAGCGGACACGGCACACACTTCACACACCTATTTGATCGCTGACTGAGCGACATTCTTACTCTCCTGGATGGGGACCCCGAGCTTTTCCCATTCTGTGCTTCGTGAGAAGATGGTGACACTATCTCAACTTCTTATCAAACTAATCGAGAGCGACTAATATCGGGGCATCCTTAGCACCCCACCCCCACACACACACAGACAACCCCCTCCCACACAGATACAGACACACACACAACAGACACACACACGGACAGACACATACACTTACACATAGGCACACGCGCGCACACACACAAAGATATACACAGACACACAACAGACACACATACACGTATACAGGCACACGCACACACACATACACAGACAGACATACACACACACACACAGTAAACTGCAAAGTGCAACAGAGAGAAAGCAAACATTTCTGACCACAGGCCATTGACACAGTCTTTGGCTCTGCCAGTTTTACCCCTTCTGGTGAGAACCGCACATTGGACTAATTCTTAAAGTTCTCTTCCCCAGGATCTATCCCAGCCGGAGGATCAGTGTGCATTTTGTTCGAGATCAGGTTAATGAGTAAACTATCGAGAGATATCATCAACTCCCGCTTGTTTTAGGGGAGTGAGAAGAATTGAGATGAGAGAGATGAATAGTTCACATTCGTATTTCGCGCCACTAAGTTACTGTTAAAAAGTGCGTTCCCATCTAAAAGGCGAGCTGTTTGTGAGTTAAAACGAATGCCCCCCCCCCCCGCCCCCGTACCCACCGTTGTCTTGCTCCACGAAGCTGGTGACAGTGTTGGCATTGCTGCGAGTCCGGAGCAAGCTGCTGTTTATCCCTCTCCTCTCGGGCTCCGACAGACTCTTGTAAAGTGACAGCATGTAGTCATGAGGCACGACCGAGCCGGGCCCCCCTGGCCGCTCGTGCAGCGCTGACGACGAACCGGCACCGTCCCGGGAGGAGGAACCGTGCAGAGATCCCAGAGTTGCCGCTTCGAGGAAATCCCAGCAACAGCACAGGGTCCAGCACACCAGCGCTACAGCTGCAGGACTGTCCATCCCGGAGAAAGGTGGCTTCCAAACGTAGGGGAGTTGCAGCTCGACGGCTGAGCGATGCATACACACACACACACACACACACACACCCCTTCGCTCACCGTGCCTGCCCTGGTTTTACATTAGAGACAGAGAGAGACACACACACACAGGGAGAGACAGACAGAGAACTGCTCAGACTCCAACAAAGCTCAGGCGTCCGCGGAACAGGGCGACCCCACTGCGAATCTGATTGGCTCAAACTTGATCCCAGCAAAACCCTTCTCCCTGAAAAGAAAAAATAACTTTTTTTTTCTTTTTGAACAGTTTGTTTTCACAAAGCGCGAGATGTAACCTCTCACTACAGTAATGCCTCGCAAACGAATTCTGAACGCGGACGGAATTCCATGTACATATATATTATATGTATACATATAAAACTACCTCAGTCCAGCCGCTTCCCAATGGGTGATTTTTGTTCCTGGTTGGGTGTGGGAGGGAACGAGTACATTTTTTTTGGAGAATTGCATGCCTTGATAGTTCCCAGTTCTGAGGAAGGGTCACTCGACCCGACACGCTAACTCTGATTTCTCTCCGCAGATGCTGCCGGACCTGCTGACTTTCTCCAGCAAGCTTCTGTCTTTGTTCCGTGATGAAGAGCTTGACACGGCTGGAAGCAGCAGGTTTGTAAGTTAAGGCTGCACCCTGTTTAACAGTGAGATGCTGTGGCCAGTCTGGGATGGTGCCGCGCTATTGCATTTCAACCACCGACCTACCACTTCCAGGGAAATTTCACCCATTTCTCTATTTCCTTCACTAAGCTAATCAGATATGTGACTGAAATTTGCTGGGGGTGTGGGGATGGGCGTCCGTGTCATCATTGCCACCCCCTCCCACACTGTGATTTAAAATCTCAGGATCTTTGACCCCACTCCCACTCTCTTGCCCACTCCCTTTGCTGACGGGGGGAATGAAGAGATCCCCCCCAAGAGTGTCTCCTTATTGCTCCAGGTGATTACACTGCTGCTTGATACGGGATGATGAAGGGAAATGCTGTGTCTCACCCGGGAACAGAACCCCCCCCTTCATTCCCCACTGCCTCGTGTGCAGGGCCAGGGAACATGCTTCTGCCGTACAGATTTCTCGGATGGAACATTTCCGCCCCATGGTTCGACAGAGAGAGAGAGAGAGAGGTCTGGAAAGGCGGCTTCGGAGGATTACAATGTTTGAAATGTGAGAAGCCGTGAGGGTAAAAGTGGCTGATATGTCGGAAACTGCTGCTTCTATATATCATGGCTCTCATTTGGTAATAAGATCGAGGAGGAAGTCCTGGTTTCTCAAGTACATCTGCGCTCCCCACCCCCACCTTCGCCTTTCAGCATCTACCTGCCAGCGAATTCCGAATCTCTAAAGATTAGGAATAACAACGCAGTATTTCATTATAACAGCGACATCAGCACCTTTCAAACTTACTGCAATTCTGGTAAAATCTGCAGATCAATTCTAACTAGACATGAAGAGCTACAGAACAGTACTAATTCGCCTGTTTATTGTTAAACCAATAAGAGGCTTGGAAATCATTCTGGAAATTATAAGGTGAATGGGGACTAGCCTGGGTTTGAGAGTGCTCATTGAGAATTCCTGTGAACACACATTGGGCAATGTTGCTCCTACAGCGAAAAACACAATAAAAACCGATAGAACTGCGGATGCTGTAAATCAGGAACAAAAACAAAGTTGCTGGAAAAGCTCAGGAGGTCTGGCAGCATCTGTGAAGGAAAAAATAGAGCTAACGTTTCGGGTCCGGTGACCCTTCCTCAGAACTGGAAAGACACGACAATATTGCACCTCAAGAGCGAAATTGCGCAGAAACAACGCAAGAAGGACAAGGGGAATGGTTAGAAAAACGCAGTAGCCTTGCTGCAGCATCCGCCTGAGATCAATAATCGTGAATGTTGCATTGAAATGATGTGGTTGTGTCCCTACTCCCGAGTCGCAAGGCCTGGATTCAAATCCCATCTGCTCCATGGGTGTGTATTAACATCCCTGAACAGGTTGTTGGAGGAAAAAATTGGGGTTAACAAGTTTAAAAAAAACAGGGCAAATAAATATGCTCTCTGAATTGAAATGTGTCAGCCCACACACACACACTTTCCAATTCCTGCTGCTGTACACGTTCACTTTCATGTTCGCATCAGCGCTACACATCAAGAAACTACAAACTAGTTAGACACAATTGGATCTTGAAGTAATATAATTGGACTATAATGCTGTCATCGAACCGGGCACTGAGTGAATTTACTGCTTGCCGATGTGATGTAATTAACACAGATCAGAGCCGGATACTTGGGGCTGTAGGGCTATAGGGAAGGAAAACACAGCGGCCCTGTATTGGGGTAGCATCAACTAAAGGCCTGAACAATCGACAAGTCGAGCTGGCGACACGGTTGGGCCATGTCACATTGAGTGAAGCGAGTAATCCAAGTCCTTCCTTCAAAGAAAAAAAAATCTTCTGTTTAAAACAAAAATCTGAAGTTAATAAAAACAGGAAGTGCTGGAGAAACTCAGCAGGTCTGGCAGCATCTGTGGAGAGAATAAAGGCAGAGTTAATGTTTCCAGTCCTGTGTGGACGTTTCTACAGAACTGATGTTTCTAGCATCGCAGTATTTTGCTTTATGCAAAAGGGATGTTATCGATGAAACAGCCGGGTAACAAGACAACAGGCACTTCGAGAATTGGTTGCAAATTATTTAAAGATTTCTCTTTTGTACTTTCTCAGTTGGGCCTCATTAGGTCATCTTTGATTTCTCGCTCAAGCTGAATTGTCCAGAATTTGCAAACGTGATGAAGATTGAACAAATCCCCACCACAATGACACTGTAACTCGGTGATTTAAAAAACGAGCGTAGTTCAACATAAACACACACTTAAAACACGATTTAACTCGAAAGGTCAATTACTACCATGTACCACGAGATCAAGGGAAACGCATCAAAATAATTATATGATTTAAACATCTAAATGAGTTGACATTATATATTTTTATTGTTTATATGTTCCATCTTTTTATAGCAAAATTAACATTTTTCAAATATCGATTCAATAAGGGGTAATCTTTTAATGTAAAATGTAATTTTTTTCACTGCTTTCAAGTCAAATTCATCGCCCTTTGTATTATTCAACTGTATGTGAAGAGCGACATCTTCAGATACAGTTTAGTATTACGCGGACACACTTCTAATTATTTTCCGTAGGCTCAGACAAGCGGGCAGGTGAATAACAAGCATGGGGCTGGATGAACACAGCAGGTCAAGCAGCATCATAGGAGCCGGAAAACTTGACGTTTCGGGCTGCTTGACCTGCTGTGTTCATCCAGCCCCACGCTTGTTATCTCGGATTCTCCAGCATCTGCAGTACCTTTTATCTCTTATCCCCGTGCAGGTGAATAAATCTTTTTTCGCCCTCTAATCATATTCAGCGTACTTTGTTCAGATTCAGTTCTGAGGAAGGGTCACCGGACCCGAAACGTTAACTCTTGACTTTTCTTCACAGATGCTGACAGACCTGCTGAGATTTTCCAGCAACTTCTGTTGTTGTTCAGATTAAACCTGGCAAACTTCCAATTTCTACTTTGGGGCAGTTTAGGGGGCCTTCAAACTTTCCTTCAACCCAACCGCAACATATTGAAGTTAAAAACAGAAGTTGCTGGAATTGCAGAAATATTTGCTTCTGATTTACAGCAAAACGCAGTTGTGTTGTTTTTTTATGTTGAAGTTCATCATTGTCTTGCTTTCCAGCTCAAAATGTTACATTGCACTCCATTTCTCTCACATTATTTCATCTGGTTTATTACAAAGTCAGATTAATAAAATATGTTTTAATGAGAAAAGGCTTAGAATTAACAATGTCAAATCACAAACAATTCAACTGTGACACTCCGAATGGGTGCTTTTCTGCACTTTTGAAAATCACTGGTGAGGTGTGAGCGTTACTAGCTGGCCAGCATTTATTGCCCCTCCCTACCTGCCCTTGAGAAGGTGATGGTGAGCTGCCTTTTTGAACTGCTGTGGTCCATATGCATTAGGTAGACCCACAATGTCCTCAGAGAGGGAAGCACAGTTTAACCCCACTTTCGAACTTATTCTCAATAGTCTTTAATATCCTTTACTATCCATTAACTATTTCATTGCCTCCTGAAAAAGATTGAAAGATTTTTAGTTTAGTTTGTAGCAGAGAATGCCACAGTCTAAACCCCACACATAATTATTTTGTTCTAACCTCCCATTTCATTGTTTGAATGATTATATAAGGGAAGGACTGTAGAGCAGTGATTACAGCCTCTGAGACAGAAACTCTAGGCTCTCAGGATTTGATAACCAAGGATGATGTGTTCATAATATGGACAAAAAAGATATGAAACCAACTTGTATAATCATTCTAACATGCAGACATAGCAAGTGTTAATAGTGTCACAAATACCTGGTCATCTGCACAATGGGCAGAAGGTTGAAGCCTCTACCATCACTATCTACTGCTCTGGACCACAATATACATGTAAAAGTGTATGCTGCCAGTCAGTGCAATTTAGACATTTGGGGCTAGAGTCACATTAGTGCCAACAACACAGAGTTTGATTCTCCCTTCTTGCTGGGGTGTGTTCAGGATCTGCATCTTTGCTCTTCCTTTGATGGGGTGGGCTGGGGAGGTGGCAGAAAGGTAGAGGAGACAGTGGCATAATGATAATACCACCAGGCTTGTAATTCACAGACCATCAGTTAATGTCCTGGAGATAAGGCTTCATAATCCTATGATGGAATTTAAATACAATTAATAAATCTAAAATTGAAAGGGAGTCTCAGCAATGGTTGAGCTTAAAATTATCAATGATATTTGCAAAATCCCACCTGTTCACTAATGTACTTTTGGGAAGGAAATTTGTCTTCCTTACCTGATTTGCTCTACATATGAATCCAGATCCATAGCAACCTCCCAAAACGGGATTAGCATGACATTCAGTTGAAGAGCAGTTAGGGATAAGAGACAAATGCTGGCCTTGTTAGTGACACCCACATTCCACGTAAGAACAAATGAAAAAACAAGTCGGTTACCAATTAACCTGCTCAGCTCTAGTGAGAAAGAAAGCTCATCTTATTCCACTCCTCACGACAATAAATTGAGAAGGGTCATTGGCCTAGATCTTGAAGTTCCATCTGGTGGGTCCAGGGTGGGGTGCCATCCTGAGGAGAGCAGGGATGGGAGATTGGGACAGACTTTTGAATGATAAGGAGGTTTCCAATTTCCAGAGTTTAGAAGAATGAGGGGGGAGCTCATAGAAACCTTTAAAATGCTAACAGAACAAGACAGGGTACATGCAGCCAGGTGGCCCAGAACCAGGCATCAAAGTCTAAGAACACTGGGTTGGCCATTTGGGAACAATTTGAGGAAAACATTCTTCACCCAGACAGTGGTAAGTGTGTGGAATTCTCTGCCACAGAAAGTAGTCAAAGCCAAAACATTGAATGTTTTCAATGTGTTAGATATAATTCTTAGTGATAAAGTGTATTGGGAGAAAGCAGGAACAGGACACTTAGTGAGATGATCATCCATGATCATATTGAATGGTGGAGCAGGTTTGAAAGGCTGAATGGCCTACTCCTGTTCCTGTTTTTTATGTCTCTATGCTTCAAGGAGGGTGGTATGGGAGGCAGCTGTATGAGTTAATTTCTGGGGGAGGTGTGGTGGTGGTTGGTGAATGGAAAGTAAAAGCTGCAAGGTGGTACGGCGGGGAAAACTCTCCAAGGGAGGGGAGACTAGAATGGAAAGGGACAGTGTGGAGATTGCAGGTGTGGAGGGGAGATGGATGTTGAAAAGGAGAAAGAAGAATTTTAAGCATGTCAATGAAGGAATATTCAAATAACTGAGATCATGCATCCCAAATGCAAGTTTCAAATAGGGTCTGATGTCTCTGTGACATTTTACACTCATTGGTTCATCGCTGTACCTTGCAGTCTTGGATGTTCCTCGTGATCCTCATTGTCCTCTTCATCCTCAGACGACGATGCCCCATTTTGCCTTCAATTTGAATATTCCCCCTTTGTTGGCTCCAGTTGTGAGGGACACATCTTGTCACATGATGAGGTGTACCTTTTCTGGCTCATATTGCAAAGCCCTACCCGAATGGCTCATGTATTGAGACCTAACCTTAAGGAGGTGTATGCTTAATCCATTATGGCCCTGGCAGAAGTGTGAGCAGTGTTCTATCTTCTTTCTGTGTCAATCTGAGGGTTTCACAAAGGCATTACCAGTCATGTTTGCAGAGGATGGACCTTGTCTTCCAGCAGTCATCCCGTTATGGCACAAGAACATTGGAGGAATGCAAAAATCTATGAGTTCTCTAGAATGCATGTATCATGGCAGCTCCCAGAATACGTAGCAAAGCTCTCCAAAATCTGGCATCAATAGTCAGATATAATTTGAGCATAATGAAGTGGAACTCTTTTCTATTGAAAAATTCTGCAGGTTGTTGATAGAGTACTGTCAATGCAATGTGGATGGATCCTGAATGTTGAGGAATGCCATTAGCCAGGCTACTGACTCTCCTCATTGTGGTGGGAGGGTATGAAGACAGATCTGGTGAGAATAACATCAGTGACATCCCAGGTGAACAAGTGAGTTGAGGATTGGGACTTGCCACACAGTCCTGCAGCTAGTCCTCGAAACATGCTGCTGGCATAAAGATTCAGGGCAGCTGTAACTTTGATTGCTACTGGGATGGAATGACCATCTGTTGATCTCAAGTTCTGCTCTGGCAGATGACACAGTTTAGTGATGATGGCCTGGAACATCCTGAAACAACAGCCGCACTGGCTCTCCAATAGCTGAAGAAAAATACAGTGAGGCCCAGAGATGTGGGATCACCTCAATGCATTCTGCTTTCTAGGGATATAGAATCCCTACAGTGTGGAAACAGGCTCTTCGGCCCAACAAGTCCACACTGACTCTCAGAGCATCCCACCTAGACCCTTTCCCCTATAACCCACCTAATCTACACATCCCTCAACACTATGGGCAATTTTCCATTGCCAATCCACCTAGCTGCACATTTTTGGACTGTGGGAGGAAACCGGAGCACCCGGAGAAAACTCATGCAGACACAGGGAGAATGTACAGTCACCCAAGGGTAGAATTGAACCCGGGTCCCTAGCGCTGTGAGGCAGCAGTGCTAACCAAAGAGACACCATGCCACCCCTCATCACTTGTTGCTTACTCCTCTGGAGGCTGTGCAGCAGCAACTGGAATCTGTTGTTCTTTTTGCTGACAATGTTATGATTGCTGTCTCCTTGAAGGTTATCTCTACATTTGAAGCTACCCACAATGACCTCTGTCTTGCTCATGTCCATGTCAGATGCATGAGAAGGTAATTTGTGGTGGCTGTCAGAACGAGAACATTTCACTGATGGTACTCCTGAACTCTCACCTCGATCACAATGAGGTGTCAGGTTAGGCCCTGACACATGTATCACTTAAGCTTCACAAGGACATCAGTGCCATTCCTCGATAAAGCCAGAAGTCTCATGACACCAGGTTATAGTCCAACAGGTTTATTTGAAACCACAAGCTTTCAGAGCATTGCACTCTGAAAGCTTGCAATTTCAAATAAACCTGTTGGACTACAACCAGGTGTCGTGTGACTTCTGACTTTGTCCACCCTGGTCCAGCACCGACACCTCCACATCATGCGTTGTAAGGAGCTTTCTAACTAAAATCTAAATGTACGCTGCACAATCAAAGTTTTCATGGTTTGTTTGGAAAGTAGAATTCTGGCAGTCAGCCATTGTGATAAGACATTGTCATACACCCCAAAATAAAGACACCGTTACACATGATTGACATGCCCTTGCTTACTGACAATTCAATGTGCTAATGTGACCACTCTTAAATGTTGTCTTCCATTGAACGGTATGGAACTTGTTTTGGAAATGCCAAGCCACTTCAATACTTTGAAATTGTTGTCTGATTACATTTGCTTAGCTAATATGACAGGGAAGCAATTAATACGATAAATACAATGGCCTTGAGTGCTTGTAGTCATAATTTGTAATGTTCATTCTTGGACAACAGTGACCTACCGATGAACTGCAATTTGATGCCACTTGGTAGCATTTGTGAATCAGTGGATGCATGGTTAATCTAATTGCATATGACAAGGCTTTAAATTCAAGTAATTTTACTCAGTTCCTAAGGAGAATATCAATATAGGTCAGGATTGCCTGACTTGTACGCCTCAGACCTGGACTTGAGTAGGCAGTGGGTCTCCTTGCTCATCCATGATTTCCAGTTGCGGAATACTTGGATTAATTTAATAAAAACCGAAAGAACTGCAGATGCTGTAAATCAGGAACAAAAACAGAAGTTGCTGGAAAAGCTCAGCAGGTCTGGCAGCATCTGCGAAGAAAAAATCAGAGCTAATGTTTCAGGTTCGGTGATCCTTCCTCAGAACTTGGATTAACTTCTTCGGCACGCAGTCTTCTACACACTTACTGAAGAAGTCTGTGAAGGTGGTGACACACTTGTTCAGGTTGGCTGCTGAGTGTGTCTTATTTTTAATATCTTTATTTTTTAATCCACACTTTTCCAGGAAATACATTGAATATGGTAGTTGTTTTCCATTAGTCGAGGAGTAATGAAAGGTTCACATCTAATAGGTTTTGACTTGGATTTGAAAGATTATGAATATCTGGATTAGTTTTCTTAAAAAAGGTCGATGAAAGCACATTGAAACAGTTTTAACAATATGTTTCTTGGTACTTACATGTGCAACAATTACATGTGCTTAATTACTAGAGTTTTGTGACCATCAGATTGCAATGTCTGCTTTGGACAATGTTTGAAATAGTTAACAATTGATTTGTTGAAAGAAAAGAGCTTTCCAGTATAGCTTACATATAACACAGTGCGGAGCTGGAAGAACACAGCAGGCCAGGCAGCATCAATGGAGCAGGAAAGCAGACGTTTCTGGTCGGGACCCTTCTTCAGAAAATCCAAAGCATCGGCTTTCCTGCTCCGCTGATGCTGCCTGGCGTGCTGTGTTCCTTTGACTCCACACTGTGTTACCTCTGACTCCAGCATCGGCAGCTCTTGCGGTCTCTTCCAGTATAGCTTTCCTGCTTCAGGAAAAGTTGCTGAGTTCTTGGTCAAGTGTGGTGCCTGGAGCTCTGGTTGTGTTGCTCTCACATGAGAAATATCTGAAAAAGATAATTGATCATTCCAAAATGATGGTGTAGGCAAATATCCCTAGCAACAACTGCATGTGCTCAGCGACATCAGACTTTGTATGCCAGAACACCAGAGCAACACCTCATCCAAATGTGTCAAACATTATCCTTAGTGCCATCAAGAACTAAGATTCATTGGCCAAATGTGAATCTCTGCAGAGAGAGGAAGCATTTTTTCACTTTGCCTTCTGTGTGCGTGTGTGTGTGTGTCTATGTGGTTATTTAAAGGGGTAATCATTTATATTTTCATATTAAAATCTCTGTTAATTGGATTTTGCATCTTCATGGAATAAGTTTTATGTTATAATAATTAGTAATTTTGTGTTTATTAAAGAAATTCACTTGAAGGATTTTTTAAAAAAAAATTCTAAGTCTAATGTGGAGAAAGCTTATGATTGGTTATATTGACATGGGGTAAAGCAAATTTATGTTATGACACATAGAGTAAGAGGACTAGAGACAAATAGAGTGCTCCTCTCATCTGGCTATATTACATCTCATGACCTGTGTGACAAAGTCTTACCCTCCTGTTCTACCTTTAAAATGTTACCATGCGTCATACTTTTACTTCATTATTTTTATTTCCAAAATATATTACTTAACTCATGCAGAACTTTATCCTTCATCTATTGGCCATTCCTGCTAATCATTTCTTTTCTTCAGTTTCTTTTTGTTAGAATCCCTCGTACAGTTACCCTGACTAACCCATCTCAAACTCTGATTTCATTAACAAATTACAGCCTTGTCCCTGCAATTGTAGGGATATGGAAGTATAGTAATTATGTTACTGGGTTAAGAATTTAGGGTTTGGTCTAAATTATGTGCAGTTGTGCAAGCAAATAATGTGTTTTGAAGTCCCATCATGACAGCCTGAGAATTTAAATTCTGTTTTATAATATCCGCAAAATTTATGTAAGAAAATTTAAAAATTTATATAAAATTTACATAAGAAAGACTGTAAGCTTGGGGCTTATAGACCTGTGAGCCTGACATTGGTGGTGGGTAAGTTGTTGGAGGTGATTCTGAAAGATGGGATTTACATGCATTTGGAGAGGCAAGGACTGATTAGGGATAGTCAGCATGGTTTTATTCATGGGAATGTTGTGCCTCACAAACCTGTTTGAGCTTTTTGAGGAGGTAACCATAAAGATTGATGAAAGCAGAGAGGTAGACATTGTTTACATGAACTTTAGTAAAGCTTTTGAAAAGCTCCCTATGGTGGACTAATTGGTAAAGTTAGATAACATGGGATTCAGGGTGAGCTTATCAATTAGATACACAAATTGGCTTGATGGTAGGAGACAGAGGGCAATGGTGAAGGATTGTTTTTTGGGCTGGTGGCTTGTGACCAGTGGTGTTCCATAAGGATTGGTGGTGGGTTCACTTTCGTTTGTCATTTATGTAAACAATTTGGATGATAAAATAGGAGGGTGGTTCATAAGTTTGTGGATGACACCAAAATTAGTGGTACAGTGGATAGTAAAGTAAGTTATCTAAGATTACAAAGGGATCTTGATCAATTGGGTCAATGGGCTGAAGAATGGCAGATGGAGTTTAATTTGGGTAAGCGTGGAATTTGGGTAAGTTGGGAAATGAGATATTTCATTTTGGTAAAATAAACAATGGCAGGATTCATACATTTAATGGTAGGGTCCTGTGTAGTGTTGTGGAACAGAGAGACCTAGGGGTTCATATGAAATGAGACAGGGTGGTTAAGATGGTGTTTAGCACACTTTCCTTCTTTGCTCAGGTTTTTTGAGTATAGGAGTTGGGACACCATGTTGAGGTTGTACAGGATGTTGGTGAGGCCTCTTCTGGAGTACTGTGTGCAGTTTTGGTTGCCCTGCTAAAGGAATGATATTATTAAATTGGAGTGGGTTCAGAAGAGGTTTACCAGGATGTTACTGGGACTGGAGTGCGTGAGTTATAAAAACAAGCTGGATAGGCTGGGACTTTTTTCACTGGAACATGGGAAGTTGAGATGTGACGCTATAGAGGTTCGTAAAATTATGAGGGGCATAGATAAGGTGGAAGCAAGGGTCTTTTCCTTAGAGTGCGGCAGTTCAAAACTAGCGGGCATATTTCTAAGGTGAGAAGAGAAGGTTTTAAAAATAACACGAGGGGCAACTTTTTCACACAGAGGGTGGCTTGTGTGTGGAATGAACTGCTAGAGGAAGTGATGGATGTAGGTACAGTTACAGTGTTTAAAAGACATTTAGATAAGTTCATAAATAGGAAAGGTTTGAAGGGATATGGGCCAAACACAGACAAGTGGAACTAGTTTAGTTTGGGAACATGTTAGGTGTGGGCTAGTTGGACTGAAGGGCCTGTTTTCAGGCGCTATGACTCTATGACCCTATGAAACTAAAACAACTATTTATTTAAGTTCTTTACACAAGGAATCATGTGTTCCATACTTTGTTTGTTCCATATTTAATTCCGGTCTCATCTTAGCATGGTTGACTCTTAGATATGGTCTAGTCACCTTGTGAGTCACTTAGTTATATCAAATCACTCAGTGTTGTATTTCAGGCCAATCGATAATTGGCAATAAGCATTGGTCTTGCTAGAACTGCTCATATTCCAAAATTGTTTTTTATTTCTAAATCCAAAACTCTGATTATTTGTGCATATTGTAAATAAGAGGGCCATCATGACAGATTCCAATAAATTACCTTTCCTCATGTTTTCTCAGTCTTTAAGCTCACATTTTGCTCCTCCCTTGCTTTCCATATATAAAAAAAACTTTATTTTGTACAATGGTTTGAAACAGAACTTTTAACACCTGCCACAGTGCCATTTCCCTGGGAAAAGTGCTCTAAAACATCTTTAAGCCTGCCTGTGACGAGATGACCCAGAGAAGATTTTGTAAAGCAGTAACTCCATTCAATCTTTGATATCAGATCTATTTGTGCCAAGTCAGAATACTAGCTCTTTTCATCTTTTCCAAATGGCATCTTAGCACTTAACTTACATCCAAACCATTCTTAATATAAAAAAAACTATCAAATGTAGGAGATAAAATTATATATTGGCGTTCCTTTTAGATATGAAAAAAAACCAATAAATTGCTTACTCACTCCAGTGAATAAAGTTATGGTTGACTTGCTTCTTCAGTGTTGTTGACTCAAATTTGTGTAATAATATAAAATGGGTGGTAAAGTGTCAGTGGATAACATTAATTACATTTCTCCAGATTTTATTTCCATTGAGATTGTCTACATGTGTTTTTGGTGCATTCAGGCTCTTTGTTAATTTTCTTGGATTCCTGACAATAAAACTTATACAAAGCTTTCAATTTTAATTCGAATTAAAGTCATGAAACATATTCAAGGTGTTCAGATGCACACTGAATTTCTGAATGTGCCTCATCTTAGAAATGACACCTAATATCTGGAATCCTGTATATATCTATAATCTTGGTTAGTAGCGGAAACTGCAAATGTGCATAATGTGTAACATGTTTCAATGTCAGGGAAAACATTACTGCCTAAGAATTAAACAATGAATATGCAGGGAGTGTGCTGAACATGCACATTTATATGGTCCCAGGGACCAGACAAAATTGGAACTACACAGTCCTTGTTATGTTTTAGGCATGCAGCCAACTCTACCTCTGCTAAACATTGGTCGTGTTGCCAGTTTAGAACACTGTTCCAAAGCACCTCACAAAACTAGTCCAAACACACTCCCTTCTTTCCTGCAGGGAACAGAAGTGTAAAGGGGAAGGAGGCCAAGCCCCGCTGCAAGTCCTCTTGCCACATGAAGAAATATACTGACTCTCACAACACAGATAGAGTGATGGCCATGATGAAGTGGCTTAACAAATTAAAATAGACTTACCAACAGCTCAGCATCTTTTTCCTATGCAGTCTACCTTGCTGTTCTGTTCAACATTTGGCATTTATATGGTGTCCTAGTGCATATAAAACTAAAAGCTTCAACAGCTAAAAAAAGCATGCCACTTTACTCATCAATACTCAAGTTCTATTCCGCCAAGAGATTAACTCTGAGCTTGATGGATTTGTCCTAGGCAAGGTTATTAAGGGAGTTGGAAGAAAGGCAGGCAAATGGAGATGAGATACAGATCAACCCTAATCTAATTTCAAGGCAGATAAAGCTTGAAGAGATGAATGGCCTATTCTGGTTCCTATATAAACTCTGGTGTAAAGGACCCAGATACCGCCTTCAAGGGCCCAGAGCACTGAAGAAGACAGTAACACAAATAAGATAACAAAATGTGGAGCTGGAGGAACACAGCAGGTCAAGCAGCATCAGACAAGCAGGAAAGCTAACGTTTCGGGTCGGGACTCTTCTTCAGAAACAGAAACATTGCACTGGGCAGTCTGCCAGTTCAAAGAGGTATTGATACATTGTGCAGAGCCTGTTCTGATCTCTTCACTATGGGCTCGGTGGTCAGGACCATAGGCATAACAATAATGCCTACCTCTGCTTCTCTGGCAACATGCACTTTAACTGAAACTGGTGCGGCTTTGGACCTGATGTGGGTATTTGTTGACAGACATTTGAATAGCCTCACAAAACAGCTGTAGTCTATTTCTAAACAAATCTCTGGGAGTGCTGAAGCACAATCGCAGAAAAGTGACCTTGTTTTTGAAAGTGCAATTTCTGTCATCATTAGGATAACAATAGATGGAACATAATAATTGGATTATCTTTTATTCTGGCTTTATCATTGGCACTTATATTTGTATTGAATTTAGCCGAAAAGAAGTAAGCATTGCAGAAAAGGATTGTGGTGATTTGGTTGATTGAAGTTGGGAGCAGCTAGTTGTTGTGAAAAACTCTTGGATGATGTGCTTTCTGCTAGCTTTGTCAAAAGGGCTTCTGCTTTCTCCTCCTCATATTATTATGCTGCATTTCTTTATTGCCCTAATTATTTCATTCATCACTTTATGTAATTCCAACAGGTTCCCCTGGAATTCATGGCAGATTCATCCAGTAAAGCATAGAATCCTTACACATGGAAGTAGGCCATTTGGCCTATTGATTCCACACTGATCCTGTAAAGAGCACCCCACCCAGATCCACCCCATCCCTGTAACCCTGCATTTCTCATGACTAACCCACCTAGCCTGCACATCCCTGGACACAATGGGCAATTTAGCACAGCCAATCCACCTTATCTGCACCTTTGGACTGTGGGAGCACCTGAAGGAAACACACGCAGACACGGGGAGAATGTGCAAACTCCACACAGACAGTCACCCGAAGCTGGAATTGAACCCAGGTCCCAGGTGCTGCGAGGCAGCAGAGTTAACGACTGAGCCATTGTGCCACCCCAGTATGGTGGCACACCTTTGGTTGTGCGCACTTGTCTAGGTTTTTGCTGCACTCCATGATAAGTATTGTCCTCACTTTGAGAGATTAATCATCATTATAATTCGGTTTAAGTATTTTGTAATCAATGTCCGGGGCAGGAAGGACTTGAACCCAGACCTTCCACCCCAGAGGTAGGGTAACAACCACTGAACCACAAGTAGCTCTTCATCATTTAATTTATGTGAACATATTTGTTGTGAGAATCATACCAACTAATGTTCTACAGGAAAGCTGAATATTAACATAGGAATGAAAGCAATTAAACAGCAAACACTGCATAAAAGATTAAAGATGAGATCCAAAGAAAAAGAAGAGTACCAGAAGGAATAGATTTTGGTGATGTAAAACAGCATTCCTTAGCAAATGCTTGAACAATGGCAAGTTTCCGTGATCAAAATATTGTATTTCTTTCAGTAGTGTTTGTTCAAGGGCGAGAAACTATGATGGAAAATGGAACTATATAACAGGTGGTGAAGGGCTTCAGAGGGTGACATTAGTAATTGGCCTCACCATTATCAATGACTATCTTCTGGCTGCATACAATTTTTAGAGGAATATTTTGATTTATTGTGAAGACAGCAACAGTGCATTGTATGATGAACCTGTAGCAGTTGTGAAGAAGAAAGGTACATGGTTACATTGGAAGAAAACAAGAGGCCTGCAGTCTTTTGTCACACAAAAACAGAAATTTCTGGAAACGTTCATCAGGACAGGCAGCATCTGTGGAGAGAAATCGGAGTTAATGTTTTGGGTCGAGTGACCCTTTGTCAGAACTGATGGTAACTAGGAAAATGTTGGTTTATATACAGAAGATATGGTGGGGGAGGAGCTATGAGTAAATGACGCGTAGGCATAGAGCCCAAAGAGAGTGAAGAACAGTTAGACAAAGGATTGGATAACAATCTAGGTAGGAAGCTGAATAACTATTAATGGGGACTGTTAGTGGCAACAAATGGGTTGTGTGTAACAGCAGACTATGTGATAAAATGTGATATGTCTTCTCTCACAGTCCATTTGGTCTTATCTCATCCTTAAAGAGCTTAAGTTTCTTTAGAAACCTATTTATATCATGTGTAATAGATATATATGTATATAAATAGAGAAGGGCTCCCTGGAATTGTTTTTTTTTTGTTTCCATAACATCTCCCCCCACCCCCTCAACAGAGAAACTCTGCCTTAAAAAGATTCAGTAACCATTACCAACTCTGAGCTTGGTTCTGAGGAAGGGTCAACGGACCCAAAATGCTAACTCTGTTTTTTCCTTCACAGATGCTGCCAGGCTTGCTGAGCTTTTCCAGCAAATTTGTTTCTGTTCAAGGTTTAGAGGGAAATGGGCCAAATGGGACTAGGTTAATTTAGGATATCTGGTCAGCATAGATGAGTTGGACTGAAGCATCTGTTTCCATGCTGTATGACTCTATGACTCAATCTGCATACATGCAATCAAAGTCAAGGTTTTAAATAATACTTATAGCCACAACTATGCCAACAAATATTGAACTAAAATATTCTTTTGTTGGGTTCAAGAGAGCACTTTTTCTCATGAAATCAGTTTAAAAACCTGTAAGAAATACAGTGGAGGTCATGTGGTGTTGTTGTTGCCTGGCTACCTCTGGTTTCAAGTCCCGCATCAGCAGGTGATGGTCACAGAATGGGCGATCATTACATACACAGATAGGTTGATTATCAGCCTTTAATTCCTTACAATCTGTGTGATGGCAAGCACAAAGAGTTGGAGAGTTTGCTGGTCAGCCAAAGAGCCAATAATGAAATGTTAGTCAAATTGATATGTTTGAAGATGTGTCTTAAACCAGGCAAATTCTGAGGAAGGTTTACCAGACCCTGCAACATTAACTCTGATTTTTCTTTACACTTGCTGCCAGACCTTCTGAGCTTTTCCAGCAACTTCTGCTTTTGTTCAAGACAAATTCAGTGATCTCTTCCAAATATACCTTCTTGTATACACTTTTCATTCCTTTGACTGTGACTTGTCACGTTTTGCCCTCCTTTCACTCTGCCATTGGTGTTTACTTTTCTAACCATGAGGCTTTACACTTCAAGTGTGTCTTGCACAGCAACATTGTTTGGATTACTGTGTCCCAGATTTTAATCACGTGCCAGAACTATTCTTTTTGTAAAAGCTTTAGTCACCTTCATCTCTCTTCCATCTTGGTCTCCTGTTCACTATCTATTCTTCTTCTGCTTTCCGGTAAAATCCTTCAGATGTTTCCATATGATTGGAAGTACTGTAACAAAACACAATATCATGGCATGAAATTCTGAGTGTTACTTGAAATTTATTAATTTCTACTATCAAACAGTCAAATTTTAAGGCATTTATATTCCTATATACCAGCTTCAGCACCAGAAATGTCTTCAGTGTTCGCCCAATTGGTTGCTGTAAATTCAGCAGAAGACCAATGTTATTCCAGGTAATTTTTTGTTTCTTTGACAAATTTCACTGTAATTTTTGAACTTTTAGAATCATTGCAATGTTACAATAATAAGGTGAACAGTTTAGAATTACATCATACACTATTTGAAGATTATAAAATTAAGTGATTTAAATAAGCGTAATTTATAGTTGTTTAAAGATGGCAGAAAAATTTAAATGAGTGCATTTTATCACTCCCAGGATATGCAAAAAACTATCAAAAATATAAAACTCTTGGCCAATCTGTGGTTATTACTTGGCACTCATAAAGAAACAGCAATGTTTTTCTTCCCTAAAGGACTACTAATGCTGGAGGCCAGCTGAGTGAGAAGTGAACAGAGTAAACTTGTCCTGGGAAAAGGTAAGAGAAGGAGCCGGGAAGTTGGATGAATGGAATGGGCAGTAGTGTAACAAAATAGACTGACTTGATACAGATCTGAAATACCCAAAATCAAAATGCATTCTCTCAATCTCAAAGTCCAAGTGTTATAAATGTGTGTCTTCCATAGACGCCTTCCTTGGCTCAGTGGCATCTGTTACTCCCATATGCAGTTTAAACATGTTACTGTAATGGAAGTTGACTTCTATAGTCTTATGGCTACTTGTATAATGAACATATACTACGTATAAGAGCATATCCCATTGATGTATAGAGTATATCCCATGTTACAGATGTGTAAAATAATACCATTTCATCAACTGAATTGCTTATTTGTGTTTTTCACATGTGAGTCAATTGAATTTGGAGGAGTTTGTGACTCAGTGGCGATGTCACAGGACTATTAACTCAAGGACCCAAGCTAATGCTCTGGGAATACGGGTTTAAATCCCACCACAGCAGCTGATTGAATTTGAACTCAGTTAATAAACCTGGAAATGAAATCTAATGATGACACATGTACATCTCTCAGCCTTGAATTGCAGTGCACTCCCTTGAAAATACACAAAACTGATCATACATAAGATGAAGTACACAAGTGTTAGAGAGCCCTTGTCTCTCCTCTTGCCTTGCCGTTGAGGCTGAGCACCTGTGGCTAGAGCAATGGAGTGCAGGTCAATTCACATAGCCCACAGACATGGAGAGTGCAAGATCTGGTTGCTCATGGCAGTTTCCAGCTTGTTGGAGCCAGAACTCTGAGGTTCTGAGGAAGGGTCACCGGACCCGAAACATTAACTCTGTTTTTTCCCTTCACAGGTGCTACCAGACCTGCTGAGCTTTTCCAGGATTGACAACTTGGAGGTGCTGATGTTGGAAAGGGGTGGACAAGTTCAGAAGTCACACGACACCAGGTTATAGTCCAACAGGTTTATTTGAAATCACAAGCTTTTGGAGAGTTGCTCCTTCATCAGGTGAAGTGAAGGGAAGCACATAGGCACATAATCTATAGGCAGACAGACCGAAAGATAGTATAAATACTGTGAGTGGAGTATCGACAGGCTGAATAACAAGTCTCTGCAGGTGATCAAAAGTGTCAGACGGTGTGAGTAAAGTGTCAACAGCTGAATGACAAGTGATGGGATGATCTATAATTCGATTAATTGAAGCAGAGAGATAATTACAAAAAAATTAAAAATAAGATGGTGCTGGAGAGAAATCAAATGGCTGGAATAACGTGATAGGTATGAGTCACATGCCAAGGGTCCAACCATGATGTGGAGGTGCCGGTGTTGGACTGGGGTGGACAAAGTCAGATATCACACGACACCAGGTTATAGTCCAACAGGGTCCAACCAAAATAACAAGTAATCCAAAACTGTACCGAATAATTAAAGCAAAGAGATCATCATGAGTTATCAAGGTGATGGTATCAAAACAGAACAGTAAAGAAGATTTTACAGATACAGAACAGTACAATGGGGATGAATGTAATGTGTCATGAAGCCAATATCACGGTTGAGGCTGTCTTCACAGGCATGGAACTTGGCTGTCAGTTTCTGCTCAGAGATTCTGTTTTGTTTTGTGTCTCAAAGGCCTCCTTTTTAAATAAAGTCCCTTTAGCTCACTTTGTAAAGTGTAACCGAATGTACCCCCGGGAGCGAATGAAATTATTGTTGATTCTTTGGTGTTTAACTCTCCATGAGCTTTGTTTGTTCAAACAGGGGACTCTTCTTCAACAATGCTCTGTTTAACTGGGAAACAGCTCTTTTTCCCTAATTCACATATCAGCCCCAAGCTGAAGTCTTTTTGCCCAGAAACACCCTAACTGATTCTGAGAGCCTAAGGATTTTTGGACCGCCAGAGAAGCTCCCTTTTCCTTTAGGCCCAGAGCTTTCAACTAGTTTCTTCTTACAAGAATTTTTGGCCTGTCACCGTGGCAACCAAAGCACAGGGAAATTAGAATAGTCAGGTGGTTGTTTTTGACCAAGGTCCATGTGATGGGCTAAAGAGTCTTTTTCTGTGTTGTAGATCGCTTAAAGATTTATGACTGTATGGCTTGTGTCTAAGCAAATTTCACCTCCATCTCCTTAAGCTACTGTTTAGTATACATCCCCAGTCTCTCTGTATTACTGACCCAGTTTTTGCTCCTGATGGCATGTAAATTCCTATGTTAGCAATATAATATGCTCATATAGTTCAACATCTGTTTAATTTTCAATGAGTATAAACATTCTTGTTGTTTATTAGAGTAATTGTATTAACTCGATCACATTTTATAGTCTAGACTTTGATTTTACTCTTTCCTTTCCTTATCTGTTGTTTACTATTATTTCCACCCAGACCCATTGTTTCTATGATAGTAAGAACTGCAGATGCTGAAGAAGGGCCTAGGCCCGAAACGTCAGCCTTCCTGCTCCTCTGATGCTGCTTGGCCTGCTGTATTCATCCAGCTCTACACCTTGTTATCCCATTGTTTCTATTACTGGTTTACAGTCCTTTCTACATTTCTGTTTAATTTTTCACAAGAGATTTGTTCACAGTCTGGTTCCATTGCAGCCCTTACACAAGTTAACTCTTTATTCTAGTCATTCATCCTCTGCAGTGGTACAACAGCTCGAAGAATGACCATCAACCTTTTAAGATTTGCTCATCTCTTGACCAAATCACATGCCTAGAACACCATGAACTCCCAACATAATGAGTGCACTTACTATTTATTACATTGAAAGGACTTTGCTTTATAGAGTACAAGGTAAGATCACAATATCTATGAGCTGCATCATAATTACATCTGCCTTGGAGAACTGTTCAATAATAGCAAATAGCAATGGAAGATTAAGATACAGTAATTCTCCTTTATACCTTGCCCTACTTTAAGCTATTCTACTTGAAAGTCACACCAATTCAGGGCTAATGTTCCTGATTTGCATCTTCAATTTTCATTTTACACTGTTTCACCGTCTTGTGTCATCATTACACATTATTACTTTCCATCAGCTGTGTAATTTCATTTTTTTTTGCTGCTTCATTATGTAATTTCTGACTGTCAGTTTCCCATATCAGGCTGATGCATTTCTAAAGTGAATGTGACATTGGACATTTGGTTACACCCAAGGGAACCACCCTCAAGCAAAAGAATGAAGAATTTCCAAATTAACAAGTTATTTTTGTTTATTCATTTGTGGGATGTCAGTGTTGCTGGCTGGCTAACATTTATTGCCCATCCCTACTTGCCCTTGAGAGGGTGATGGTGACCTGCCTTCTTGAACTGCTGCCATCCAGCTGCTGTGGGCTGACCCAAAATCCCATTAGGGAGGGAATTCCATGATTTTGACTCAGGGACATTTAAGGAACAATGATATATTTCTAAGTAAGGATGGTGCGTGGCTTGGAGGGGACCTTGAAGCTAATGGCGTTCACATATACCTGCTGCCCTTGTCCTTCTAGATGGAAGTGGTCGTAGGTTTGGAAGGTGCTGTCTGAGGATCTTTGGTGAATTTCTGCAGTGCTTCTTGGACATAGTACACACTGCTGCTGCTGAGCATTGGTGGTGGAGGGAGTGGATGCTTGTGGATATAGTGCCAATCAAGTGGGCAGTTTTGTCCTGGATACTGTCAAGCTTCTTGAGTGTTGTTGGGGCTGCACTCATCCAGGCAAGTGGGGAATATTCCATCACATTCCTGACTTGTGCCTTATAGATGGTGGACGAGCTTTGGGGAGTCAGGAGGTGAGTTACTCGCTGCAGTATTCCAAGTAAGGACTCACTGGGGTGAAAACTACAGGGTACAGTTCCCTTCATGAGTCTGATTCTCCAATCTTTATACTAATGCTGGAGCCATATGTCTGTTTTGTTGCAGGAGGTGAGCCAGAGAAGCCAATCTAAAACCAATGATTTGGATAAATTGTAGCAAGCATCTGAAAACACCACTAGCAGTGTCTTTGAAAGATCTTTGTCTTTGATGCCAGTCAAAGGAAGGGCTGTTCAACAACAAAATTGTCACTTGAGCCAACAAGGCCAGCGTAATGGCGCCAGTCACTCAAAGCAACTGAAATACTTCAGGGATATTCCCAGATCATCCTTGGACATGTCAAACATCTCCAATAACCTCAGGGTGCATAACCAAATTGGGAGAACACATATTCAGGAGGGCACCAGACATACACTTCATTAAGGGCAAATTCAAAGCAGCATAGAGAATGTGAAAACCTCCTAAAAACTGATAGAAAGACCTTTGAAGCAATACATGTGAGGTTCCTTTCCTGTGAGCAGTATACTACTGTTAACTGACAAAAAAACCACAAAGTTGTTTCTACTTTATGGAAAGCCAATTGTATCTTATCTTGGATGATGACTAGACTTGGGCTCTGGTGGTATAAACATCCTTTATCTGAATAAATTTCCTTGATATAAACATGGAAATGCTTTTTATCACCAACAAGGTTCACAAAATCTTCATAAGGTTAATCTTATCAGAAACTTTACTCTCATTATAGCTGTTTCTCCAAGATATCTAAATCAGCCAAAACAAACATTTGCAACATTTTCCTATGTGTTTCTTCTTTTAAGTTCATTTCAAGTGAATCCACCATACAAAGGGTTTCCCTCAAAACTTTGTCTCTTGGAGCAAGCACTTATCCAGCATTAGGTACATCACTATTGTTGGCATTTTTTTCTCATTCTTTTTCATTTACTTACACACTTTTCAACTACATCTGGCAGATTTATTTTCACTTTGTGTTCAATCTCGTCAAAACGTTCTCTGATTTCTTGAAAGAATTGGGAGAGTGCTTTGTACATGTAATAAGGGTGAGCTGTGCATCCTGCTGGTCTTTGCTGGTTTTGTTGGCCTGATCTAACAAATGATTTAAAAGTTCTGAAATGAAAACAAACTCAGTTTCCTTCGTTTTGTCCTGCATAAATTCCAGCTTCTCTTCTTGCATCACTTTTCTCACTATTATCATTTTTCAAGATGGCAGCAGGGTAGGGTTTCTCACCAGAGCTTGTCTGCTCCAACCCGTTTTCTTTTTTCTTCTTTTCTTGTTTTTCTCTTTCTTTCTTTTGATTCTTTGGAATTTGAGGCAACAGCGGAAGCTGGTGTCTTTGGCGATTGGCCAGAAGGAGGGTGGTTACAGCTGGTGGCATCGTGGCTTCATCGATGTCCGGTGCGGTGCAGAATTGGGACCCTGGAGCGAGACAGGTAATGCGGCAATGGAGCGTGGCAGTGGTTGGGGCCCAGCGGCAGTCCGGATGCCAATAATGGTGGCCAGCGGTGAAGGACGACCGCATTGGTGGTCAGCGGCAAGGCCTGGTGCGCTCAATGGAGGTCGGGACTGGCAGCGAGGGCATCTGGCAAATACAGAGAAACATGCTCAGTACAGAGGAGAGCGAGTTCTTTTGGGGAAAACCCAGCTTGGAGCGTCTGCAGGCCTATGGCTGAAGGAAGGACTGTAATGTTTGACTTTTTAATTTTCTTTCTTTATTGTCCGTTTTTACACAATTACACAGTGCTGATCTTTTTAAATTATTTCTTGATTTTTCTGCATCTGTAACTAAGTATTTGTACCTAGGTACTTTGTACTTAAGATGACACCATGTCTGGTGGCATTGTATACTTTTCGCTGTACTCTTGTACCCTATACTTGAGTACATGTGACATTAAAACATAAATCTAAATCTAAAACTCTGCCATCACTTTGAAGGTGAATAAGAGCATCAATAATTTAATCATAACTCTCAGCTATAGCTGGAGTAGCTTTTGTATGTGCTTCCCACCTAACATCGGAGAGATGTTTTGGTACAGTGAAATCAGGACTCAGAATGCTGTCCAGTATTTTGTAAAGGCAGAGAATGAATGTGCATATTTTTTGCACAGCAGCAACAAAAAATATTGTATCTAGGCAGTAATGAACCCAGAGAGCAAGTTTCAGTACATGTCCAGCATGTAAAATGTATATAAGAATCTTATTTTACTTTAATATAACTCTTCTGCTATGTCAACTGCATTATCATATGACTTCTGAAGTCATTGTTGAAATAATCCTGCCCTGTATTTTCCATGCATTGACTACTATGCTTTTCAAGGAAAATTAGAAAGCGTTCATTGAACTATCTTTGAACTCACTTCACTACTGCACATTGCAACTCACCAACAGTCCACATTGGAATGCCTCTGCCAGGTCACTTAGCCACATCTCATTCATCAGCACAGGATTCATCTCAGTTTCTTAGCTTGTTTTCTTAGCACTCACTCACTTTGTGCTTACTTGGACATGCACAGCATCTCTTGGCTTGCCTAGCCTTTTAATGCATTGTTACTTCATTCAGAACTTAGAAGCTCACAGTATCTTTGCTTTGCCTCACTTCTTAGGGCAAACAGAAAGCCAGGCAGCTTGTTACGGTTGCCAGCACTGAGCAGTCAAGGGAGTGGATATGTCAGAGCACTGCACTGTACAGGGTGTGCCAGTAGTTATCAGCACAAACACACTGCAAGTGCTTCAACCAGATATCATGTTTGCACGTCTGAGGGGAGTAGTTTTTAATTGAGTGAAAGAGGACTATGCTCAGACAGGAGGGGCCACCATACTTAGTCTGATCTCAGTCCAGGGGTTTGGCCATCGTCAGCCAGGTATTTGATGCAATTTGTGTCCCAATAATCCAAGGTTTGGCTTGCAGTTAGTCCAGTATGGTGGGGCCTTGCAGCTCACTGTTGTCAGAGTACGCTATGTAATTCTGGCATGCTGTCCTCCGTACAACTTGAACAGGCAAAGAAAAGATGCTATGGATGCTGATGAACTGGGAGAGTGGCAGGAATCTTCCAGGAAGTAAGATGACAACATTGACTGTGAGGAATGTCACTTTCAGCATGATAGAGCAACGCATCATCGAGAGCAACAAGGCATAAAGAGCTTAACTGATACCTGCTTCCAAGACATCTATGTTGGATGAAGACACCGTTCATTGAATGACGATTTTATGTTGCTGAAGAAACAAGCAATCCTGCTTAGTCACAAAATCAAATTCACCTTCTCTGTTCATTCTGCAGTCACCTTTCCCGTTGTGTAACCCAAGTTATCGTGAACAACTGTTTGAACTCTTAACAATATCTGCTGCTTCCACTTCAAGAATGATAACATTCTGTTGGTCATTAGGGGAAGATTAGCACTCATTCAAACAGGGTTCCAGCATTGAATGGCACTGTGGAAAGTTGGCTTCTGAGGCTTCTTTCATGGTCAGGAATTTGAGAGCTGTGCCATCACCATTATTAGTCTGAGAAGCATCCTGAGGTAGACCCTTCTCACCCATCCCTCACGGTTCAGTCTTCAGGATCTGTGAACTCGCATAGACTGCTAAACGAGCATGCAATGCTCTAACAGACCTATTTACAAATTGACAATGTGCTCACTTAAAACATCTTTTCTCCACCAGAACTATGTATGTCAGGCAGAAGGTGGACGTTAATGAAGTTTTGATCACTCATCATTAAGTCGAAGACAAATGGTTCAAATGTACCGTTGCACTAGAGAAGTGTGTGTCCATGGATGATGTCCTGTGCTGTCACATTTGCAAAGTTAAACTCACTACCAGTTGTCTCTCTCTAATGAGAGAGCAGCCAAATGGTCCTCTGAAAATGTTACCTTTATTATAGGTCAGTTTCTTCTGCAATGAAACATAAAGAGAGATTGAATGAGTTAGAAGAACCGTTAGTAGTGATGCAGGAGTAGGATAGGAAATGAGCTAACCTGAATGAGTCAATAGGAAATGCAGAGGGTTGGAAGACCTAGTAGTTGAGGAAGATGATGTAAGTGAGAGCCATTCAAGGAGATGTTAAATGCAACAGTGAGAATGGTAGACATTAGCCTTGAGGGAGATGTGCACAATGGCAGAGTTGTTTGAGGTAGCAGAGAAAAGGTAGTGGCACTTCCATCTGTAGAGCACAGAAGGTCTTTGACCTCCTTATTGCATTAGTGGGCATTTCTTCTGACAATAGAACCTGCATTGGGTGTTTACCTTCAGTGCCTGCGAACAGCATCTGATAGATTGGCTTCATCACTGTCAATGAACTGGAGTACCAACTTTTCTTTGTCAGCCATCACCTTGATATGTGTGGTTAAGCAGTGGCTTTGAATGACAGTTCCTGGTTTTGAAGTGTTTGAACTAATGCTTAGCTAGGGTTTAAATATGGTTTCTATGGCATCAAAATGCAAGGTCCCAGCAGCAGTGAACATTCCACCTCTGCTACTGCATGACTCAATGAGGAGGGTGCTGGAGAGGCTGGATGCATAATTAACAAGTTGAGCAGCAGAAAAATTGCATGGCCCACGCTGAGAAACTTTCCACGAAACTCTCTAAAATTGACATTTAGCCAAAAAATGGGAAAATTGAGCCCAGAATATCAATAGAACGGAAGACTGAAGGATGCCAAGAGATGGAGGACTGGAGAATAGAAGAGAAACTCCAGATCCACAGCAATATGGTTGACTCTTAACTGCCCTCTGGGCAATAAATGCTGCCTAGCCAGCAACACCTTCATCCCATGAATGAATAAAGAAAAAAAAGGCAGAGAAAAATGATTATGTGGCAGCTAGAAACATGATAGGAGTAGGAAAGTGGGATGTAGGATGTGGAGAGTAACTTTGGGTTTGGTGGACAGAATCTAATGAACAGGCAATGGGCTTTTGAAGAAGAGGCATTAAGTGGGAGATGTAAGGAAACAGAACTGATGGAGAATGAGAGAGCAACTAATGTGTGGCAACAATGTAGCTAAGGGCATGATGAGGTGAGTTAATAGAGGATGGATAAAGCCCGAGAGAAGAACAGCCAAGGAGGTGGAATAGAGAGAAAACAGAGATCAGTTGCATACATAAGATGGGGGAAGTAGAAATAGTTCATGGTAGGAACGATAGCCACAGAAAGGACTAGAAGCATGCCACTAAGAGAGGATAGTAGGGGTCACAGCCAGCAGGGAGCAAGTGGACGAAACAGAACAAGAAATATTGAGTCAGTGCAGGGTGAAAGGATGAAGCTTGAGGACATAAGTGTATGCAGAGTTTTAGTGCCTAAGGTGCGTTAATATAGGAATGAGGGAGAACGGACTGAGATTTAGTTCATGATATAGGGGTGAAAAGATTTTGCATAGAAATAACCATGTGTGCTAGGCGTTAGCAGTATTCACTGTATCTAAGAGAGATAATTGATGTGAAGCGATAATAGATAATGAGTCAGAGGGAGAGGGGTGTGTAAAAAGAAAAGTCGAAGGCAGGAGCCACAAACTAGGCGTGACAAGCAAAAAGGAAGGTATCTGACACAATAGAATGGGCGAGTTAGTTTACAGGGTGAGGAAGAGTGGTACAAAAATGTCAATGTCATATTCTGAAGTGGTACTGGAGAAGAAGCCTGTGCTGGGTCACCTCTATTCAAGTATAAGTCAGGTCCCCTCCTACTGAGTAACTTCAATTTGTTGTGTATCTATATCTTAACACTTCTTATCATCCACACTACTTCATAGCATGCCGTTCCACACAAGCCCCACACCACGTTTTTGTCTTATACCGTTGCTCGCATTTTTTAAGTCAAAGTGTGATTCCTTTTTCATTTGATCTTGCTCCTAATGTTAGTTTTTCTTTTTGAGCGCCCCTGCTGTTTCTGATTTTCCTACAACTACTGGTTGCATGTTTTTTGTTTTGTTGCAGGTCATGTTCCTGGTATTTGTGTCTTTACCCTATTTTGAAAGTTTTATTCACATTATTACAGTTCCTTTTCAACTTCACCTCCTGGTGCTGGCATTTTTTAAGAACTTCTCATAATACTAATGCTTTTATTAGTCCAGCTGCTGCCACTTATATAAATGCATGATTCCTCATGTTTCTGTTTGTAATATGATGCAATGGTTTATTAGGAACTCCTGTTTCTACTGCTTTTTCTTAAAATATAGTGCTCCTGTTTGTTTTCTATCCTCCTAATGAGATTTTTTTAAACAATGTCAATCCAACTGTTTAAGATGTGACTCCTGTTTTTGTTTTTGTATATTTCGTCCTAATTCTTGTATTATTGTCTGTTAAATACCACAGTAATGTACTTTTAAGCACTCTCAGAGAGTATTTCTCTTTCTTTCATTCATGCTCCTTCCCCAGGATTTGTTTTTACTCTGCACTTGCCGATGGTTCTATTTCTCAGCTCTGCTACTGTTTAAGTTCAAACAGCATCAAGTCTACTCAGGCTTCTCTCTCTATTAGCCTCAGAACTGACCTAAGAATTTCTAGTTTGGGAGAGAGTATAAATGGCAGTTTCTGCATTTGTGATATTGGGATCTAATGGGCCTGCAATGTCTTGCCCATCATCAAGAAATAGTTGTATTTGTTTCTGGCTTGATGCGTTTTAAAGAAAGTTTAGTCGTGTAATTGCTAGTGCTTCCCCTTCATGGTGAATTAAAGTAAAGATTTATGCATTTTGTTCCCTTGTGGCCTGCCTTTCCCTGACACTGATTGTCTTTTTTCATAGGGGGAATGCACATTTGTAATGTTTGCTTCAGTCTCCAGATCTTACAATTACAAGCTGGCAGGATTCACAGGATAGATGGTAGTAAGGGTAGGCACAAGGGAGCCAGCACTCTGAGAGGCTTCATGGCATGACAGGGTGTAAAATACTTTATATGATTGCTACCAACTACTATTCCCTCTGTAGTGAGAGAAAAAAGCGTCATATAATGTCCAAATATTGCTTGAATATTGTGGTAAGCAGTAATTTTTTACTTTTACATTTCTGCTTTCAGCCATGATCTTAGCCTCGATGGGTCAGATGGCCTTCGCCTGCTCCTATTCTTATGTTCTTACATTCTATTTGCTTTTGTGGCAATTAATTAACAACTTACATTTGCTGCTGGCATGATATTAAGCTTTATTCTGGAAGGCAAAGAGGTTTCTATGGTTATTGAAGTACCAGTCAAGACCACATGAACCATTCTGCTCAATTTGATAGCTTCATCTTATCTATTCCAACAAATATTACCCATTCCCAAGTCTGATTTCTCATAGGAGTTCAACAGCAACTCTGAAAAGTTATACGCAGTTTTCCTTATTCTGCAGCTACCATTGTTTCTGTCTATCTCGGGCCTTCCTTAAGAATGTCTATATATATTTAAAAAACCAACCTGTTGGGACATGTTACAACCTACTTAAAGGGTAGGTGGCAGTTGAAGCTGGACCTTGACATTGTGTCCTTGCGCCAGCTCTTTCTCAAATTTCCCTCCCCTTTCTGCTGCTAGAACTGTTGTCTGCTTCATGGAATTGAGTTGACTCTGAGATTTTAAGGTCAGTGAATAAGATTCAATGAGCCTAAATCCTACATTGTCACACTTTATTGGGGCCATTACTTTTCAGTTTTCTCTCTACTCTTTATCTTGCCACTTCCTTCCATCTAATTACCTGAACTTCTTATTTCATATTTGTTTTACACCTCACTAACCACCTCTGAGCTCATCATGTGCCACCAAATTGTCTTGTACCTTCAAATTAATTTCTCAAAATTTGTCTTTTTCTACTTACTGCCAGTAACTTCTAAGTAACTCTTTGGTGGTCTCTTTCTTCCTTTTATAATGGCACTTCGCCAATTTCACATTTACATTTGAACCAGTGAAAGAATTGACACTCAATCAATTCCAAAATACCCTAAAATATGTCTAATATATATTATCCATCTAGGACTATATTCACATCATGTTCAATATTTTACTTATTTAAACAATACTTGTAAATAATATAGACATATTACATAAATGCACACATTTTACAATCTAGCTTTTGTATTTGACATTTATTCTGTCTGATTGACATTTCTTTTACTGAACCCAACAAATAAATACATGAAACCTGTTAATAGCTTTATTATTCAATCCTGAGATGTCAACAGCACTGGCCAGTTCTGCATTTATTGCTCATTCATAATTACCATGAGACAGGGTGTGTGTGAGTCACTTTCAGTTGCAGTCCATGTGATGTTAGTGCTCCCACAGTGCTGCCGGTGAGGAAGTTTGAGAATTTTGATTCAGTGCCACTGAAAGAAGGACAATATATTTTCCAGTCAGCCTGGTGTGTGACTTGGAAGAGAGGCTGTAGACACAGGTGCACACTCTCAAAACTGACTGGTTAAGAACCATAACTGTTTGAAAACTGGCCATTTTTAGATGTGCCATGAACTTGTTTATATTTTACACAATTGAAATTAGCTTACCTTGGCAATTTGGTTAGAGCTGGCATGGAAAGCACCCTCTGGGCCAAAGCACTCAGTCTAAAATCAGCCAGTGTCCATAATCTGGCTTTTTCCTGGTTCTGCTCAGTATCTGTTTCTAAAGCTGTGATTATTTTTGAGCATGTGAGAACCACAAGACATAACATACCAAGAACAATAAAATATCCTCAGTCTAGTCTCTAACCCACAATGACTCAGTAGGGTGGCAGAACCAACAAGTCCCTTTCTACACACGATGCCGATGACCACGTTGATGAACTAAGAGCTGTGACTAGTGATTGAATCCACTGACACACAGAGCAGGAGAACAAATGTAAATAATGTTCATTATTGTAGTTTGCAAGTTGCTCTATTTATAGGTTATACAGATAGAAAAGAGAACGTTGTATTAAAGTGTAAAGCATTGATCCTTACAGAAGTTTATAAAATCATGAGGGGCATGGACAGGGTGAATAGATAAGGTCAATTTCCGAGGGTGGGGGAGTCCAGAGCCATGGGTTATAGTTTAACGATCAGAGGTAAACCTCTTAAGACTGAGACAAGGAGAAATTTCTTCACCCAGTGAGTAGTGAGTCTGTGCACTTCACTACCACGGAAAGTGATGGAGCCCAAAAGATTCTGTGTTGTCAAGAAGGAGGTAGATAGAGTTCTTACGGTTGAAGGGATCAAGGATATGGATGGAGTGCGCGTTTAAGGTGTTGATCGGCCACGATCATGCTGAAAGGCACAGCAGGCATGGCGAGTTGAATGGCCTACTCCTGCGTTCCTCTGTCTCTGGAATTTGAGTCTAGCATCTTCATAAAATTTGAAACAAAAATGCAGAAAATGGGCGAAGTGCTCAGTGGTCAGGCAACATCCATGAGAGGACAGAGTTAATGTTCTGGTTCTTGAATGAGGAGAAACTTCTTTACTCAGGGAGTTGTTAGGATTTGGAATGCGCTGCCTGGGAAAGTGGTGGAGGCAGATTCCATAGGAGGTTTTGAAAGAGAGCTGGCTATACATTTGAGATAAAAGGTACTGCAGATGCTGGAGAATCCGAGATAACAAGCATGGGGCTGGATGAACACAGCAGGTCAAGCAGCATCATAGGAGCA
>JAHRHZ010000112.1:39112910-39125094 GCA_024137785.1 Ginglymostoma cirratum
TTGTTATTTCAGTATTCTTTGCTGGGTGTGATTTCTCCCTGCCCTGCGGGTGCCAGGCTGTGTTGCTATTTGACTTATGGAGTAATAAGTTTTTATTGCTTCTAGGCTCACTCATTCCTGTGGTCTCTTCTGTCAACTTGAGTTCAACCACAATTCTCCTGCCCACATCCTCACTGACCCAAGTCATGTTCACCCATCGACCCTGTGTTGACTAATCTACATTGATTTGTATTTCTCATTTCCTTCAAATCTCAGTACAGCCTACCTCCTCCCCATTGCTGTAATCTTCTCCAGACCCCACAGCCTTGAGATATTTACATTGCTCCAAGTCTGGCTTTGTGTGCATCCTTGGTTTTCACTTCCATTGGTTGGAGTTACCTGTGATCTAAGCTCTGGAATTTCCACCTTAACCCTCTCCTTTGTGTCCTTTTTAAGACCCTCTTTAAATTCTACACATTTGACCAAAGTTTGGCTATCTATCCTAATCACAGAAGGAAACATTTGGTGTCACGTTTGATTGGAATGTTCTGTGAAGCAACTTAGTCATAGAGATGCACAGCATGGAAACAGACCCTTCAGTCCAACTTGTCCATGCTGACCAGCTATTCTAAATTAATCTTGTCCCATTTGGCCCATATTCCCCTAAAGCCTCCCTGTTCATGTACCCATCCGGATGCCTTTTAAATGTTGCAATTGTACCAGCCTCCGTCAGCAGCTCATTCCGTGCATGCACCACCCTCCGCGTGGAAACAGTTGCCCCTTTTTAAATCTTTTCGCTTTCGCCTTAAACCTATCCCTCCTGGTTTTGGACTCCCCTATCCTGTGGAAAACCTGGGTCTTTTAAATGTACTGCTGATAGATAAATGCTTATCATTGTAGGAAATATCCCAATTACTCTAATTGCAACTCACATTTTGATAAGGGTGTGTGGTGGATAATGCTCTAAGTGGTACTACTTAATGGTGGTGCTAACAAAGTGAACTCTGTGTACCTCAAATAACATACCAAGAAGATAGTTCAAGTCTTTGAACATATTTATTAAGTGATTCCTTATTGTTGCCTCTGAAAATGACATGAATTTGCACAGAAGTGTGTGTTAGTAAGATCATAAGATATAGGAGCAGAAGTGGGCCATACAGCTCATTAAGTCTGCTCCACCATTCAATGAGATCATGACTGTTCTGATAATTGTGACCTCCACTTTCCTGCCTCTTCCTATGGTGTCATAGTGCTCTTGATCTCCTTCCTGGTTACAAATCCGTCAATATCAACTTTGAACATTCTTAACCCAGCCCACACAATGCTCTGCAATGAGGAATCCCAGATTCACTACTCCGAGAGTAAGTTCCTCCTCATCTCTGTCCTTAACTGTGCAACTCCTTTACTCTGAGATTATGTCCCCTGCTCCTAAACTATCCAGTATGGGGAAACAATATCTCTGCATCTACTGTCAGGTGCCCTAATAATCTTTTTTTGTTTCAATAAGGTCACCTGTCTTTCTTCAAAATTGCAAATGACTGCAGGACAACCTGCTCCCCTCCCCTATCCTCGTGAGGCAATCCCTCCATAACTGGGTTGAATGTTGTGAACCTTCTCTGCTCTGCCTTCAATGACAATATAACTACAATAGGTTGACCAAAACAGTTTACAGTATTCCAGGTGTGGACTAACTAGTGCCTTGTATAGTTTTAGCAAGGCTCTCTATACTCCTGTTCCCTTTTGAAATAAATGGCAAGAGTCCATTTGCCTTCCTAGTTACTTGCTGAGCTTGGATGCTAGCTTTTTGATTTAGGTACAAGACTCCCAAATCCCTCTGTGCTGTATCTTTCTGCAGTCTTTCACCATTTAAACAATATTCTGACCTCTATTCTTCTTACCAAAGTGCAAATTCCACATTTTCCCTTATATTCCAGCTGCCAAGTTTTTGCTGACTCACGTAACTTGTCCCATATGTCTTTGCAAACAATGTCACCCTCTCTACTTGCCTTACCACCTAAATTTGCTGTCTGCAAACTTAGCTATAGTATGTTTACTTCCATCATCCTAGCCATCACAACCTATTGTAAAGAAGGGTGACTCAGCGCTGATCCCTGTGACCTCCATGAGTTGAACGGTGCTATTCTGAAAACGTCCCCCCCATCCCAACTGTCTGTTTTCTATTAGTTAGCCAACCCTTTATCCATGCTCATATGCTACCTTCAACACCACAGGCTCTTATTAAGAAGCCTAACGTGTGGTACCTTATTAAACACCTTTTGTAAATCAAGTATATTACATCACTTCTTTCCGTTTATCTATCCTGCTTGTTACCACCTCAAATAATTCTGGTAAACTTATCAGCATGATTTCCCCTTTGTGAAGCTTGATCATATTATGTATTTATAAATGATGTACTATTACTGAGTGGTCTGGGTATACCAGTGTTCAGATAGAGATAGGGCCCACAACTGGTTTCAGCATTGACTTGACAAACGCTGGAATCATACAGTAATGGATTTGATGCAGCTGTCGCCGTTGTGTCAAGTTACAGAATATTGACAACTAGTATACAGCTGCCTAATCCAAGGATGGATTGCATTTTGAACAGTAAAGAGACTCGAAATATCTCAATTGTTAATGTTTCTTTATATTTGGTATGACTTTTTAAATGACTGTTGGGTGTCTGGCTGTAGCTTCCTCACCTAAGTGACAATTTTCACTTTGTGTGTTTTGGTAGTGACTGTGTTTAACATGGCAGCATTGGGCAAAGCATGAAAATAACATGCTTCAATTCAGAATGTTCTAGGGATATCCACAATTCCATTTTATGGTGTTTGGGTAACACAAACTGCCACTGAAATTTCCTAAGTAGGATTGTCAGATAGCTGCAAAGCCATTGAGAGGCTGTTTTCTTAAAATGTTTTCAGTGAAGAATCCTTTCTTGTGATTGTTTGTTTTCTTTTGTCTTCAATTCAGGTCAATCCAGAACTTGCACACTGGAATAGACCTGGCAGTCCCAGAGTACCAGGAAATCCATGGCAAGCTGATGTCAGGCCATGTGGAGTATCAAATTGTTGTTGTCACTCAGCTGGCCTCCTTTAAGTCTGCAAAGCACAAGGCTAAAGATGTTGTTCAGTTAGTGGTAAGTGAAGAAGAATATTTTGTAATGCATTTGGCAGCACGATGGTTCAGTGGTTAACACTGCTGCCTCGCAGCACCAGGATTCGGTTCCAGCATTGGGTGACTGTCTGTCTGTGTGGAGTTTGCATGTTTTCCTCGTGTCTGCGTGGATTTCCTCCAACTGTCCAACATTTGAAAAGATGTGCAGATTAAGTGGATTGGCCATGCTAAATTGCCCATAGTGTCCGGGGATGTGCAGGCCAAATGGATTAGCCATAGCAATGCAGGGTTACAGAGATAGGGGAGGGGGGGTGGGTGTGGGTCTGGGTAGAATGCTCTTTGGAGGGTCGGCGTGGACTCTGAGTCAAATGGCCTGCTTGCACAGTGCGGGGTTCCTATTATTCCCTATGTTTGATTCTACCTGTAAAATTAGTAAGTTTAAAAACAATTTTCCACTGTTATTGAGAAAGTTAGTTTAAAATAACTGTACTCATGCCACCTAACAAGGTGTTCAGAAATGTGCAAGTCACCAGTCTATCCATTTCTTGGCAAACTGTATTGATTCACTCACTTGTGTTTGGAGGAGAGAATCTGACAGAGCCTTTGTCGTTGTACATTGAGTTGCCCTCAAGTGCTTTTGGTGCAGAAAATGTTATAAACTAGTTGTTGGTGTTTATTTGCACCATTTTTGACAATTTTATGGTGAGGAAGGGTGAATGACTGATTTTAAAAAATGGAGAATTTAAAAAAGAACCTGAAGTATTTACTGAAAATTGCAGTACGATGACTGACATTTTGGCCTTGTTTCGAGAAAGAAGGCTTACCCTTTTCAATAGGACAAGCAAGACTATCTTTGAGCTATCCTGTCTTCTTGGATGTAGAGCATTTTGTACTAGCATGAATTGGGTGCAGTCCACAATCCAGTGTCCAGAATGTGTAGGCTCAATGTGCATCAAATATTGGAATTCTGACCCCATTTAGATGAGGCATGAATGTTCCTAGACAGCCCCCTGGTGAATTGGTGTTGGGTTTATGTCACTGTTTTGTGGGGTGTAGCCATAGCTTGGCTAGACCTAGCTATATTATTGCAGAGAGAAGGAATGATGCCTCATCACAGCAGAACTCGGAAGTCTCTCCATCACTGTCTTTCTGTCCTTCTCTCTCCCCCTCTCTCTCACTTCCTCCCTCCTCATGTTGGAAGACAGCACACAGTGAAAAAGCAAATTTGTAGAAAACTATTTGCTGAAAACGGAGTGCACCATTTGCTGAAAGTAAACATTGCAGGTGCAGCAGGCAGTGAAGAAGGCAAATTGTATGTTAACGTTCATAACAAAGGGATTTGAGCATATGCATGTCTTGCTGCAATTATACAGGGCATTGGTAAGACCATGCCTCTGGAGTATTGTCTGCAGTTTTGGCCTCCTTATCTGAGGAAGGATGTTCTGGCTATTGAGGGAGCACAGCAAACCAGGTTAATACCTGGGATGGTGGGAATGTCACATGGCAAGAGACTGGATCATTTTGCATTATATTAACTAGGCTTTAGAAGAATGAGACGGTCTGTTAGGAACCTATAAAATCCTAACCAGATTCAAGAGGCTTATTGCAGGGCGGATGATCTCAGTGGTTGAAGAGTGTAGAACCAGTGAGTTACAGGTTAAGGAAGAGGCCTTTTAGGATAGAGATGAGGAGAAATCTCTTCACCCAGAGAGTAGACTGCCTGTGGAATTTTCTACCACAGGAAACGGTTGAGGCCAAAACGTTGAAGATTTCCGTACTGTGCAACTCTGACTTTGACTTTCAAGAAAGATGTACATATGGATCTTAAGATTAAAGGGCTCGAAGTATATGGGGAGAAAGCAGGAACAAGATACTGAGTTTGATCAACCAGGATAACATTGAATAGCAGAGCAGGCTTGAAAGGCCAAATGGCCTTTACCTGGTCCTATATTCTATGTTTCCAAAGATATCTACAGACTCTGCTACTGTTGAGAATACCAGACAATCATTAAACAATTGTGGTCTGAGGTAAAATCCAGCACCTGCAAAGAGTCAAATTACTTTTAAACTGTGTTGCTTTTATCCTTACTCCCCGTGCTGACAGTCTCTTGTTTTTCAACTTGTTCCTGGAGCTATGTGTGTACTTGGTGTCTCGGTTTTTTTTTGTCGTGGTTCATTGTTGCCCAAGAAGTCTGTCTTTCTTTCACTCAGGAAAACCTTATGATTGGCTCCTCAGTTTTGACGAGCACATTATTTTTATTGAAGTGTGATATGTGCTGTGAAGGAAATAGAAATGTTTGTGACTGGCTGAGAGGGGATTAAAAACAAGGAGGAGCTGATTCACTTTTCTATAACCGAGTCATTACAGTGATGACCCCCAACATCACACCCTGCTTTCTGTAAAGACTCTGTTCCATTCTCTGTTCTGATGATGCCAAATTTGACAATGGGCCTCCGAAATGTCCACCTTCTTTCTCAACCTAGGATTCCCCAGCATTGTAGTTGACAGGGCCCTCAGCTGGGTCTGACCCATTTCCCTCTCTTTAGTCCTCACCCCTCTCTTCCCTCTTACAACAGCAGTAGGGTCCCTCTTGTCCTCACCTACCATCCCACCAGCATCCACACCCAGAGGATCATTGGTTGCCATTTCTGCTATATTTATAGTGGATGCCCTCACCAGACACATATTCCCCTCCCCTCCTTTGTCGGCATTCCGCAAGGACTGTTCCGTCAGGGACACTCTGGTCCACTCCTCTTCCACTCCCAACCACCTTCCCCTACAACTGCAGAGGGTGTAACACCTGTGCTTCACTTTCTCCCTCTGTATCCAAGGGCCCAAACACACTTTCCAGATGAAACAGCACTTCACGCAATCTAGTCTACTGCATTCACTGCTCACAATGTAGTCCCTTCTACATTGGGGAAACAAAGTATAGACTGGGTGACTGCTTCGCAGAACATCTATGTTCTGCCTGCAAAAAGGACCCTGAGCTTCAAGCTGCCTGCCACGCCAACATCTCCGTCCCAGGCTCGCTGCAGTGCTCCAGCGAAGCTTAGTGCAAGCTGGAAGAACAGCACCTCATTTTCCACTTGGGAATTCTACAGCCTTCTGGTCTCCAGTATGGAATTCTATAATTTTTGGGGCTTGAGGCACCTTCTCCCATGTCCTTTCCCTGACCACCACACGCCAGGCCTTGTTGACACATGGTCTGCTATTACAAACAACCTGTTGTTAGCTGCTAACAGTCCCCATTTAACAGCTATTCACAATCCCAGCCAGAACATTACCCACTCTTTTGCCTGTCCAACTGGTCTTCTCTCTCTTGTTTATTCCTTATCCCCTGCCCCGACCCTTTCCTTTTGCATAAAATCCAACGTTTTCCTCACTACATCAGTTCTAAGGAAGGGTCACTGGACTTGAAACATTAACTCTGATTTCTCTCCACAGACTACTGCCAGACCTGCTGAGCTTTTCCCAGCAATTTCTGTTCTTGTTTTTCTCGTTTCCAGCATCTGCAGTTATTTTGTTTTTATTCTGTGTTTTACATTTGAATTAAACTGTGTCCTGTGGCTACAAGATAAGTTCAGAGGCTGAAATGTTGCAGTGACAAGTTCACCTCCACATCATCCCCAAAGCCTGTCCACTGTCTACAAGGTCCAGGTCAGACTGCGATGGTACACCTATCCAGGCAAGGTGGGGGAGTACATCTCTAACAGCAGTCAAAGGTGACACCATCAGGGACTATATCACTCACTTGATTGGCACCACATCCAGTTCTTTCACCACCGACACATGGTGGCAGCAGTGTACGCCATCTGCACTTGCTGCATTCTCACTGATAACTCTTTCGACAGCACCTACAAACCATGAACTTTATCATCTAGAAGAACAAGGGCAGCAGATACATGGGACACCGCCTGCAAGCCTCATGTCCATCTGACTGACAAACTATGCCATCATTTGGAGTCGAAATCCTGAGACTTGCCTAATAGCACTGTAGGCATCCCCACACCCCAAGTACCACTGCATTTCAATAGCTCAAGTCACTACCACTCTGGCAAATGGGGATGGGCAGTAAATACTCGCTAACCCTCCATGCCACATCTCATGAACAAATAATAAAAGAATTTAAATTCTTTGCCCTGTCTGCATCCCTATACAGATGTAATGATTTGAGGAAGCCATTAGATGGCACTAAAGTTGAAGGTTTGAGCACGCTGGTGATAGTTTGAGAAGTGTGAGATAACAAGGTGTGGGGCTGGACGAACACAGCAGGCCAAGCAGCATCATAGGAGCAGGAAAGCTTGACGTTTCGGGCCTAGACCCGAGAAGTGTGATTGTTTGACTTATTCTACCTATATTTGATTGCCCATGTTACAAATAGGAATTTGCAACACTTGGTGGGGCGGGGAAATGGATTTAGAAGGTTTTCTGTTTGAACGAGGAAGGAGAGAGTGCAGCTACCAGGGAAGATTTAGATGTGTTGATTTACTTTGTCTTTTCAAAATTTTAAAATTACAAATTATTTTGTGGTAGATCTAGAGAAACTGGAATCCAGAGCTGGGGAAAGGAAGCCCTTGATGCAAAGAGCTAATTTGTCAGTAATGAAAATGATGGGAATCCTCCCACCACACGCAAGTGGCTAAAGTAGATGGCAATGATCCAATTAAAGGGGGGTTTGAATCTTGTAGAATAGAAGGACACGGAGATAGAGTGCAATGAGGCTTGCGTGGAAAATAAACCACATGACAGTCTTTATTCTCTGCTGCACCTGCAGCCTTACTTTTAGTGAGAGCAAGAACTGCAGTTGCTGGAGTCGGAGTCATTATAGTTTGGAGTTGGAGAAACAGAGCAGGTAGGGCAGCATCAGATAAGCACCCTGATGAAGGGTGTAAACCCGAAACAGCGACTTTCCTGCTCCTGTGGTGCTGCCTGACTTGCTCTGTTCCTCCAGCTCCACACTATTGGCTTTCTTTTAGTGATTAGCGCACAAGGACACCCAGGTCTTGTTAAGTGTCTCACCCCACCCCACCCCATCCCACCCTATTTACTACACAGCAAACTTGCAACTGTGCACAGTTTTGATGGATGAATGACAGGGGTTCCACAGCAATGGCAGAAAGTAGAAGCTGAAATGGCAGGATTTGAACCCGTGCCTCTAGAACATGAACTGACTTTATTTGCATTAGCAGTCTAGTGATAATACCACTAAACCATTGCACTCTGCATCATTGTGGCCCACCCGAAGGCTGCAGGAACGGCAAATCATATTCAGCCTGGGAACCCTGCAGCCCAATGGTATCAATGTGGATTTCACAAGCTTCAAAATCTCCCCTCCCCCAACCGCATCCCAAAACCAGCCCAGCTCATCTCCACCTCCCTAACCTGTTTTTCCTCTCACCTATCCCCTCCTCCCACCTCAAGCCGCACCCCCATCTCCTATCTACTAACCTCATCCCGCCCGCTTGACCTGTCCGTCCTCCCTACCTCCCCACCTACACTCACCTTTAATGGCTCCATCCCCGCCTCTTCGACTTGTCTGCCTCCTCTCCACCTATCCTCTCCTCAAACCATCTTCTATCCGCCTCCCCTTCTCTCCCTATTTATTTCAGAACCCTCTTCCCCTCCCCCATTTTTGATGAAGGGTCTAGGCCCGAAACGTCAAGCTTTCCTGCTCCTGTGATGCTGCTTGGCCTGCTGTCTTCATTCAGCTCCACACCTATGTACAAATGTGTTTCCTAGTCTCCCGTGGTCGTATAAGCTCTAACATTAGGCATGTCCAATAGGCAGACTTTTGGGTTCATTTCAATAAAGATCATGGGTTGAAAACATTGCTGCACACTCAACAGAATTCATCCTCCTGAGTTTGTTCATTCCATAGCCTTTTAAATATGCTCAATCTAGTGCTCCACTCCAAGTCCCGTGGACATGTTCTAATTTCCTGGTAAATATTTACAGAAGTTCCAGTTTATCTAAAATGGATTCCTTTGCTGTTAACGTTTTTAAAGTGACAGGGACCATCAATTTCACTACTTGCCCTGAACAGCGTTGTGTTTTCGTAAGAGCTGAAAATCAGGGATACAAATTGAGAACTCTGCCCTTCGAATGTGTACCACATTGTACAGGAAATGAAGTTTGGGTTATAATTATTGTGAATTGAGTTGGCTTTTGTTTTTAATTTTGCCCCCCGCTGCCCTCCTCATTCCTGCCACTCCTCAGCTCCACTGACTGGCACAGGGTGTGCATGGTAGAGAGCAGCCTGGTGGATGGACAGTTATCTTTAAAAGCTCATAACCTCACCCGTCATCCAGCAGAGGATTGACCTTAGAGGTCAGTGTCTTCAGCTCCCAGCATTGAGAGGTGTGTGGTTTAGCAGCAGTTGTCACACTGGAAGACCTTGCTGCTTGTCCTGACAATAGGGCCAACTGCTGGAAGCTGAGACCAGTTCTTCTGCAGTCTCCAATCAAAGCAAGTATGGGTTACGTTGAGCAGTCAACAGCAAACTCCAGAGCTTTGCTCACAGGCCAGTCCCAGTCCCTTCTGTCAGTTAGGTACTTTCTGGGTTAGAATTGATGTTTGGAAAGTAAAACAAAAGACTTTTTTTTTCTTTTTGTTGCTGTCTTTCAGGTACCCAAGAAGTACAGTGAGATCGATGATTTGTATCAAAAACTGAGCAACCAGTATCCGAATGCAAAACTGCCCCCCATGCCTAGAAAGGTTTTATTCGTAGGGGAGGCTGATATCAGGGAAAGAAGAGTCATTTTTGATGAAATCTTCAGATTCATTGCTAAGGACGCAACTCTCGCATCGAGTCCCGAGTTGTTGGATTTTTTAGGTAATTTATATCAGTCCAAGAAGAAATTGGTGTTTCATAGAAGACTCTGCTTATTTGTGGCCACAATAGAAGGGAAATCAATCCCAGCACAAGCTCAGTTGCTTCAGTGTCCAAACATCAGATAGCAGCATTTAAACAAACAAGTTGGCTCTTCACAGGATAACAATAAAGTTTGAGTCACTTGTGTTTAGGTTTTGCCATCCTCAATCAATCACCAGTTCTTAGAAACACAGCAGGAGTAGGCCTTTTGATTCTTTGAGTCTGCTGTATCTTTCAGTATAATCATAGCTGACTCTTAAGTCAAAGTCATGTTCCTGCTGTCTCTCCATATCCCTCAGTGCCTGTATATATCTCAATTTATCAATCTCGTTCCTGAATATAATCAGTGACCCAGCCTTCTGTGATAGTGAACTCCACCTTGTCTCACTCTAACATGACCTACCTTGTGTCCTGAGGCTGTGATTCCTGGTTCTATACTCCCTAGACGGGAAGCATCTTCCTTAAATCCGGGTTGTCTAGCCTTGTTAGAATTGTATATCTTTCAATCAGAGCTCCTTTTTTTTCTTCTAAACTCCGGCGAATACAGGTCCACTTGGGCCAATATCTCCTCATGCAAAAGTCCTGCAATCACTGTTATCATCTTAGTGAATCTTTACTGCAGTCCTTCTCTGGCAAGTCTATCCTACCTTAGGGAGATTAAAACTGCACACACAACTCCAGGTCCAGTCTTACTAAGACTCTCTAAAACTACAGAAAACCATCCCTACCTCTGAACTCACATCCTCTTTCAATGAAGACCAAATTACCGTTTGCTGCACCTGCTTGTGTACTTTCATTGTCTGGTATACAAGAACGTTCCGATCCCGTTATGCATGCACATTTCCCAATGTATTTAAATAATTCTGTGCCTTTTTGTCTTTCACACCAAAGTGTATCAAATTACATTTATCTATGTTACACTGCAACTTCCAGATGTTTCCCCACTCACTTAGCTTATCTAGACCTCCCTGAAGTTGCCTTGCATTCTCCTTATGGCTCTCAGTTCCAGTTAGTTCTGTGTGGTCAGCAGGCTCTGAAGTATTGCGTTTGGTTTCTCATCCAAGTTATTTGTGTACATTGTGAATAGCTGGGGTCCTAGGAATGATCCCAGTGGTACACCACTAGTCACTGCTAGCTACCTGGACAAAGACATTTATTCCCACACTGCTTTCAGTCTGGCAACAAGTTCTCAATCCATGGTAGTGCATTACCACAATCCCATATGCTTTAACTTTCCACGCTAGCCTCTTATGTGGAACCTAAGCATGACCCTTTTTTTAAAATCCAAATCCAAATCTAAATCCATTAAAATATATGACTGAATTATTTGAGAAAAAGTTCATTATCCAACACAACTCAAAATGATGACCCTGAGGATAAGACTATCATTATGTATCAAATGAGTTCTGTGTGTGTTCTGTGCTTAGACACTGCATGCATGAAACATTAATACTCTGGCTCAACCTCTAAGAGGGTTTTAGACTCCATTTCAATGTCTATGTAGGTCAACTGATGAGAATTTAAAATGAGTAATGCATAAACTAGCTTTGTAGCTTAAGTCTGATATAGCATTGCTCTGGCTATTTTAAATAAGATCCAAACTCTTGCTTCCATCCAGAAAGATGTCAGGAGCAGTTGCCCGCCTGTCAGTAGATTCTTGATTCCTTTCCAACTAGTGCAAGGCCTTGGCGTTTGTCAAAGCAACGCAACATTTAGCTGTGGCAGGGAAGGGAGTGAGCACTATTCAGAGGTACAGTATGGGTAGTTCTTCCCTGTAACAGCCAGATAGTAGAGTTTTATTTAAGATCATCCAACATCTGGGCAAAGTGAAGTTTGAAAAAGAACTAGATTTTGCATTAAATTTATCAGGCTAATTGCATTAACCCTTGAATTGGAACATCTATCAAATATTTTGGATCTGTTCCTGTTTACACATACCATGCATTAAGATCACAATAAAATAGAGATGGTTAGCAGTGTAGATATTGGCGAATATAGTTTTCAGAAAGATCTTTTGTAGCTGCTTTTGATGTCAGAGACTCTCCACTGTACCCTGGAGCTGAATTTTGTTTTTTGATCCAAGTAGGGGAAAGGATGAGAAGAAAGTCAGCATTCAGATCTCGTGCTGCCTGTGTATCTCTTTCTAAACTGTTCTTCATATTTCAAAGATAACAAGGTGTAGAGCTGGATGAACACAACAGGCCAAGCAG
>JAHRHZ010000112.1:39125494-39153589 GCA_024137785.1 Ginglymostoma cirratum
AGGAGCAGGAAGGCTGACGTTTCAGGCCTAGACCGTTCTTCAGAAAATGGGTCTGAAGAAGGGTCTCGGCCCGAAACGTCAGCCTTCCTGCTCCTCTGATTCTGCTTGGCCTGTTGTGTTCATCCAGCTCTACACCTTGTTATCTCCGATTCTCCAGCATCGGCAATTCCTACTATCTCTTCATATTTCAAAGTTTTGTACTTGTGGTGTGAGACCTTGGGCATTAGAATTGCCTCAGCCAGTGGAATAGTTTGAATATGATGTTGGAGTGGTGTCAAAAAATACAGTCATGAAACATTGTTATTGTCTATGATTAGAATTTGAATTCAGTCTGTTTTGAAATGTAATTACAATTCCTGTATAATACACTTTTTAGTATGGGGAGGGTCAGGGTGAAGGAGCAGGGAGAAATGTTGATAAGTGTATGACTTTTTGGGATTCCTTTTCAAAAGCAGTAGTATGCTGACAGGAGCTCTGGAATCTAATCTTTACTGGCTGTGTACATTTTATGCATAACTTCAGGATCTTGTGAATGGGATTTTAAATTAGTGTTAAACGGCTGGAGCAAACAACTCTGGTTCCTTTGGCAAAAGCAACTCATGTAAATGAGGTAGCAAGAGATGCATAATTGTAAAGATATTCTGTGTCTTACAAGGGTTGAATTCTATTAACAATCTTTATCTCCAGGCATAACCATTACGACAATTTAGATAGCTGGTTGTATGAGTCAATTAGAAGGTAAAATAATTGGAATATTATGTTGACCAATTAAGTGACGTGAATTTGTTTGTACAAGAAGTGTGAAGATCAACATGATTGTTTGTTTGTGGAAGATCTGGAGTGAGTTACTAGGGTAAGTTTGAACTGCCCATTATCATTGGTGGCCATTGTTGTTTGACATTGGTTGGTGTGAGACCGAGGCCAAGTCTGTGAAATAATTGGAAAATAAATTGGCAAATTGTGCTTGCATGCAGATTGTACCATCTTGAGAGTAGTGGTGAGTAAGTCTCACTTGTTAGAGATGCAAATTAAGCAGTTTGAAAAGATATTGGCACCAGAAGACTGGAACAACAATAGTGCTCCAGAAATTAAAGGTGTGATATTAGAAATTTTAAATTAGTTTTTCCTGATGGCTGAGGTGAAAAGTATAAATCATGCACACCAGTAAAGTTTCTCTGTTGAATCTCTGCTCTTTGCTCAATTAACATCTCAAATGTGGTGATGGGTAGAATGTGGCAATTGGCTTCCATTAGGAAGGAGTGGGATCTGTCCAGATATATTTTTCTTTCGTTTGTTCTCTTTTGAAAAGTGCCCATGTAGATCTCGGATGATGAGACAAATATTATTCTTGTTTTAAGGATTGCATATCAGTGCCACACCCACTACTTCTTGAAACTGACAAACCTGGCTTCACTACCATGCCATCTGGTTCTCAGGTGGTCCATGAACTACAAATTTGTATTGCTGATTTACATTCTTCATTTTCTCACTGTATCAGTTTAACAAAAAAATGCAGCAACAAAGCTTTAGTCTTAAACAAGATCAGAGTTTAGTTAATTGTGGAACCTCCACTACTTTTCCTAAGTAAAGATCGTCACGGTTCTTAGCTAAAATGTAGATTCGAAGATTAAGTAAAAGTACGTATTGAAAAATGTTTATGAAGAGAAATGTAATATCAGCCTCTTATCATGACGGGCCAAATACTTACTTGGGTATTCTCGTTCTAAAGAGATGGAGATTGAAAACATGAAGTCAGTCGCCATCATAGCTGTGAATTCTGTATTCATGTAATTAGATGTTCCTTCTATTGATGATCTTGGTAGATGGAGAGAAAAGATCTTCTTGTTCGTCAGTAGTTGTACAGTTACAGCATTTTCAGATTGTCTGGACTGTTTTGGCAAAATACTAGATTTCTTGTGAAAGCCTTTCTCCTTGTGCTCCCTTTGGCAAAGAATACTCCCTCTCCCAGATGGTGAATCTCAGAATTCCTGGAGCTGTGACAAAATGGCGTGTCTGATCACAGCCAAAGCAAAATGGCTGCTATGTTAACTTTGAATCATTCTTCAATAAACTGAGTTATGCTGGAACTTCCTGTGATGTCCTTATAGTCTACTGTTTTTCTCAGTTTGTATTCTCTCACCTTTTTAGAAAGACCCATTGTGTTGTCTAAAGATTAATCAAGTGCTGAATGTCTCCAGTTCTGAAGGAGGATCACTGGACTCCGAAACGTTGACTCTGCTTTCTTTCCATAGATGCTGCCAGATCTACTGAGGTTCTTTTTTGTTTTTGTCTCAGACTGCCAGCGTCCACAATTCTTTGTTTTTTTTGTCTAAATGTCTCCCTTTGAGAACACTCTTTTTGAGGCTATAGTGAATCAACAAGGACAGTCATGTGACTTGTGGGAGACATCTTGCTCAGTTCTGTGTACGTTTTTTTTCAGATGGATTAACTTTTTTCCCCAAAATACATACTACAATAATTTTGCTGTGGAGACATTGGCGTGTTTACTACTTTATCAGGATGTTTTTGGTTACAATATGAAGGAAGGTAGAAGCTTTGAACTGGAGATTGGGAAATGGTGAGAGTCAAAGGTGAATTTTGGAATCTAGTGTGTGTAGAATATAACCATCAGGTCAGCTCTACCTATTGTTAATACAAATTGGAGAAATAGGTAATGATCTGCTACAATAGTTCTTGTGCATAATGTTTAAGGTTTATTTTCTTCTCTTGCTGGATATGTGCAATATTGTTTTGCAGAGTGTGATATGGTGCTCTGTGTCCAGGACAATGATTCAAAATGTCTGTTTGCTGGCATTTACATTTAGTTTTGTTAGCTTGCCGATTGTAGAAAAATTAATTGACTTTTTTTTGTCTTAATAGGAGCAAAAATGAAAGACCTTGGTGATTTGAAATTTAAAACTAGAAATTCTACAGATGAGGAATCGCAAGAAGATGGAGATGATTCTGGAGATTTCTTCGACCAAGAGACCTCAGAAGATGTTGGAGCGCCGAGATCGTCAAAAACTCTTGTTCCTACTGTGGAGAAGATTGAAGAAATTTCTGATCCACTGGGTGTTACCAGGTATTTTTTAAAAAATATGAAATCCTTGAACTCACTGTCTTTTCCTCCATTGATATTTGGAGTATTGCTATTTGTCCAAGGTGGTCTTGTGGATCAAAACTGACATGAAATTGAATGCTTTTCCAGATGTTCACTTGCTAACAATTTTTGTGGAACAAGAGATGTTGACTACTTTCCTTTTAGACAGCGAGGAAAGTATACAAATCCATGTGAGAATTGTACTTTTTGTGGTCCTTGGATTGCACTTGGATCAAATATAAATGCAAATCTGCAGATATCCAGCAAAACACAACGAAGGGTAATTTGAAAACAGGTAAACCTCTTTCTGAAGAAGGGTCTAGACCCGAAACGTCAGCCTTCCTGCTCCTCTGATGCTGCTTGGCCTGCTGTGTTCATCCAGCTCTACACCTTGTTATCTCAAACTGCCTGTTTTATGCACTTTACCTCTCAGTTTATCTTTCAGTGAGAAATTGTGCCCTTAAGCAAAATATATGTTGTCAGTTCGTTCTCAATAATTGTAACAGTTTGGTGGTGATAGTGATGTCTGCGTTGAATAATTTCAGAAGGTAACAATTATAAATTCTTGTATTTATAGGTCACTTTCTAACATATTAAAAGCTTCAAATTACTTCCTAGAAGAATTACCATTTCAAATTAAGAAATAGTTGCTCAGCCCGCATAATTAAAGTGCATTTGAGCATTTTTTTGTCTTGGTATAAATGATCGTTTTTCAATGTAAATTTGGTGTCCTCAATCATGCTTAAAACCAAAACATCCCTATTCCAAAGATGCCATTTCTCAGCATCCCTTATTTGTGGTTCCAATACAGCTAAACTCTGAAATCTATTAGGCATGGATATCTGTAATGCATGTGCCAGTGTTCTCTCTGTTGGGTTTATTTTGTTTTAAATGGTCTGATGTGTTATAAAAACTCACAAAGTAGACACATTTGGCTCTTGGAGTTCTCTCTTTTTCCTTACAGCAGTGCAAATTGTACTTTCTCATCTATGGGTCCAGCTGTCCTTTGCAGGTTCCTCTGGAATCTAATGCCACCACTTGTTCAATTAGTCTCTTCTAGATGTTAACAGTCACTGCTCTGGAGAAATTTTTTTTCTTGATTCACCTCTTAATTTTTTTGCCAAAATCTATTCCCAATGGTTCCTGAACCAGTGGAAGTAGAGAGGTTGGGAACAAACCGTCAAATCCTGACGTAGTTTTGAAAATGTCAGCTACATCTCCCTCTCTGCTGTAAGGAGAATATTGTAGTTTCTCGAGTTTGAGGGCCCTCATGCCTAGCATCATCACGGTCAATGTTCACTGTACCGAATCCAGAACACTGTTCTTTCCCATTTGTACGTTTATTCGTGTGAATAGTTCAGAAGCAAGAGTAGGCCATTCAGCAAGGTCATGGCTGGTCTGAGGGTAACCACAAATCTACACATCTGCCCACTTCTGATAACCCTTCATCCTTGTGCTTAACAAGATTCTGCCTACCTCTGCCCGGAAAATATTCAAAATCTCTGCTCCCACCACCTTTTTTTTTCTGAGGAGAACGTTCCAAAGACTTGAAACTCTTGGAGAGAAAGGAAATTGCCTCATCTCTGTTTTAACTGGGTGACCCCTTATTTTTAAACCATGACCCCTAATTCCAGAATCTCCAGGAAGAGGGAACGTCCTCACTGCATCTCTTCCGTGAAGACCCTTCAGGATTTTTTGTTTCTGGATCAAGTTGCCTCTTACACTTCTAAACACCAGCAGATACAAGTCTAGCCTGTCCAACCCATCCTTGTATGACAGCCTGCTCATTCGAGGTATCAGTCTAGTAAGCTTTCTGTGAACTGCCACTGATGCATATATATTCTTCCTTCAATAAGGAGACCATTACTCAGCACTCTGCTCAAGGTATCTAATGGTGCCCAACATGAGTGAAGTATAATCTTCCTACATATTATTCAATTCCCCTTTATAGTAAATATATCTGCATGCTAATATTTTACAATTTAGAACGGCCAGAATCCTGTACATTTCAGAGCTCTATAATCTCTCACCGTTTAGGTAATATGCTTCATTTTTATACTTTCTGCCAAAATTGACAATTTTACATCTTACCAAATTATACCTAATATGCCATATCTTTGTCTACAAAAGTAAGCTAGCAATGTATTTTTGAAACTTCCTTGTGTCCTCTTCACAGCTCGGTTTTCTATTTCTCTTTGTGTCAACCATGAATTTGGTGACCATACCTTCCATCCCTTCCTTTAAGTCATTGACATGAATGGGCACCGATCTCTGTGACACACCACTTGTTGCATCTTGCTAACCTTGAAAAGACCCATTTGTCCCTACTCTATGCTTCCCGTCAGCCAGTCTATCTTCTCTCCATGTAATATGCCACACTCCTACACCACAATCATTTATTTTACACAATATTCATTTGGGGCATTTTATTAAATAGGATGGGATATGATTATCGCTGGTATCTTGTCACTCACTACTTGAGCAGTTAAGATTCCAACCTCTCTATTCTGTATGTGTTTCAATGAGATCCCCCTCATCTTTCTAGAATGCATTGAGTACAGATCCAGAGTGCTCAACCACTACTTATTTAGCAAGACCTTCATTACCAGGATCATACTTGTAAACCTCTTCTGGACCCTCTCCAAGGCCACTGCATCTTTCCTTAGATATGGGGCCCAAAACTGCTTTCAGTATTCCAAATGTGGTCTGACAAGAGCGTTTTATAGCCTCAGCAGTACATTTCAAAACTGTCCACAGCTGTCTACTCGCTAAGCCTGTAAAAATCCTGTTCCAACCCCCTTGCATGCCCCTTACAATTTATGTTCCCACCCAGTGTGGTGTCATCAGTAAAAGAAATATCATCTTGAACCCTACATCTAGATTATTGAGTGAGATTGTGAACGTAGCACTGACTATTGTGGAATTCCACTAGTAGGGCCTGTCATCCACAGCATGATCTGTTTATTCCTCCTCTCTGCTTTGTGTTTGTAAACCAATTCTCAATAATCATACACACCTCCCAACCAATCCTACTAGGTCTAATCTATCAAAAGCATTCTGAAAATCCAAATAAACCACATCTACTGGTTCTCCTTGATCTATGCCAGAAGTGATATTCTTAAAAAAGATGGACAAGTTTATGAAACACGGTTTCCCTTTCATAAATCCACGTTGACTTTGCCCAATTTCATCAATTTTTTTCTAAATGTGAAATTATTACAGGTTTTATAATAGATTCTTCTTATAGTTTCCCATCTACTGACAGGAAACTAACAGGATTGTAGTTCTTCAGCCCCTCTCTCCTTCCCTTCTTAAATTTTGGGGTTACGTTTGTTATTTTCCATTTGCAGAATTTATAGAATTTTGAAAGATGACCACTATGTATCCACTACCTCTATAGCTACTTCCTTTAACACTCTAGGCATCTGATCTAGGGGATTTTCAATCTAATTAACCTTTTTAAATACTAACCGCTTCAGTAATGCTAATTTATTTCTGTTCCACAGTTTCGCAAGTCATCTGGGATGCTGAGTATTTCTGAGAGATTTTCTGAATGCTCTTCTCTGAAGTCTAAAACAAAGTAATTGTTTTGCAGTTCAGTGTTTTTCACTGTAAGCTCTGCTACCCCACTGTAATTGGCTCACATTTGTCTGAGCTAATCCTTTCCTTTTTCCCATATCTGAAATAACTTTTAGATTTCCATCTTTGTTCCTTGTTTGTTCGCATTCATGTTTTCTTTTACCTTTCTTAATCAGTTTCTCGGCCCATCTTTAGGTTTTAAATTGCTCCCAATCCTCCAGTCTGCCACTTGCAGCAAACATTAAACTTAAGTAGAGACCATATCTATTTCAGCTCCCTTTGTGATTGATTGTCTTCAAGAGACCAGTTTTCCGTCAACTAAGCTTTTTTTTTTAAAAAAAAGTTATACTCCTCTGTGAAAGCGATGTAACCAGTATTTAGAGGGCAGGGAGGAATAGAGAAGGAAGAAAATTGAAATTGTTTAATTAGGAGGTTGGAGAGAAAGAATAAGTGGAGTAATTTTGTTTGAAAGTACATGCCTGTTTTGTATGGAAAAATAATACTTCATGTTTTTTGCAAAGATGTAAAGTTTCATGCTGCTGGGGCCAATATATCTGACCTCCTCATCCCCTGGGCTTTTAACTTCCATTGAAGGAGACAATGCAGCTGGGTCTTGGAATTGATCTATTGGAAATAGAAAGGGCCATAACTTCAAGCTGAGAGTCTTACAGCCTATCGATTTGGGAATTGTGTAATCCAGACAATAGTGATTAATGGCTGCAGAGCTCTCTGACCACGTGCAGAAATGGCCCCCCTTGTTCCTGTGAAACAACTTTCAAACTCATATATATTCTTCCCATTATAGGATTTGATTTATGGCCTCCAAGATAATTAAAGATGTTTAAAAATCTAAGCTTTCGCGTTGTACAAAATTGGGTTTTTTTCCCTTTTGAATAAGCTTTTGTTTTATGTTTGGAATTGATTTTTCTTCCCCCAGGTGCTTGGCGTGTGAGCTGATTGAATCTAAATAGTGAAACCAAGTAGGTGGGGGCTTCTTGGGTTTTTTTATCCAAATCTTAAACAGTAGCTGGTATGCATAACAACTGAAACTGGCCGCAGAGGATCCCGAGACCCCAATGCAAAAAGAACTTACTGTTTCTATTTACAAGGCTCAATGTAAAGCCATTGGTATGCCCTAAATAATGTTTGCCAAAGCACATTCGTGTTTTATTTCATGTATGTATTCCACAGTCTGCACCTGGTATATCATGTCTTATTGTCGTTAGTTTAGAATATGGGAATCGCTTCTTGTGCATAAGGCTTTATGATCTGACTCACAGTCTGGAGACTGTCTTTCCGCTAAACCTGTTTGAGTGCAGTACAGTCCTACCTTGGCCAAGACAGTAACTGAAGAAACTTTTCTAAAGTCACTTTCTTTCCAAAAGAAAACACCAAAAGGTGTTCAATACTTCTTTATGATTGAAAGATGTTGGCAGCAGTAACTGCTAAGTTTTTGTTCCTGAGCCAATAATAATCTATGAAGTATGTTCTATGTCTGTCTTTTTAATATATCCTCCCAATTCAACCTGGGAGTGTCTCATTTAGCAAAGCAGCAAACTCTTCTTATTGACCTGTTCCATCTTGTTTCTTTTTGCCACTTGGACGTTGTATAGTGCTGAATCAAGATTTATTTATATTATGTCTGTACAGCCAAGTGTAATAATCCTAAAAGTGAGCATGTTGTATTGCAAAAATTGCTGCCGAAACTCAGCAGGTCCTGCAGGATCTGTGGAGAGAAAGCAAAGTTACTGTTTCGAGTCCAGTAAGTTCCGAAGATGGGTCATTTCACCTGAAATGTTAACTCTGCTTGCTTGCCACAGAAGCTGCCAGACCTGAATTTCTTCAACAATTTCAGTTTTTGCTTCAGATTTCCAGCATTCATTGTTCATTTATATTATGTTGCATATTCTAGAGCTACTTTGTTAGGGGACCTTAATGGTCATGTGTATGACTTCACTACGAATGTTATATGTTTTTATCAGTTGTTTATAACCCCCGACAGAGGAACAAACTCAAGAAACCAAGCCCAATTCAGTAAATTGTATGTATGACAGCCAGTTATTTAAACATGAAAAATGTTTTGGCAACTTATTTACAGCAACTTGCAGTTACGTTGCTTTTTTAATTATGCAAAATGTTTGCCCTTCTTCAAGCACTTTGGGACAATGCTACGCATTGAGATTGAGCCAAAGTAGGGATTGATGTGCCTAGAATAGTTGAACAAATAGGTTTTAAGGAGCAATTGAAGAAGGAGAGAGAGATTTTGGAGAGAATCTTAGAGTCTAGATGACTGAAATAGTCACCGGTAACTGTGCAGAGGGAGCTGAGATTGCAAAGTGAACCAAATTTGGAAGAATGCTGAATTCATAGAAGATTGTAGGCTGTTTGCAGAGATATGGATGATTATAAAGGAAAAAGAACATTGGAAGGAGAATTAACTTAATTAAGTTAACTTGCATGACACGGTTGATACCTGAGCAGAACTTGGTACCAATTAGAGCAGTGGCAACCAAGATTTGGAGGCATGAGCTTGAATTTGCAGAGTGGAGGAGGGGTTGTTGATTTTGGGGGTGATGGCATTTGAAGACTTGACTGTCAGGACGAATAGAAAAGCTGCATATCGTTTAGATGGAGGGAGTTTTGAGTTCTGCAGAGGAAGCTAGGTGCCCTGGTACATGAATTTCAAAACTTTAGTGTGCAGGTAGAACATGTGATTAGGAAGGAACAAAAACAGAAATGACTATAAAAGCCTCAGCAGGTCTGGCGGCAACTGTAGAGAGAAATCAGAGTTAATGTTTCGGATCCAGTGACCCCTCCTGACATTAGGAAGGCAAATGGAATGTAGGTGCTTATTGCGAGACAAATGGAATACAAAAGTAGTAGTGTTTTGCTGAGGTTGTACATGGCGTTAGTGAGACCATCGTTAGAATATGGTGTGTAGTTTTGGTCACCTAATTTAAGAAAATATATTTATATATTGGAAACAGTTCAGATTAGAGAGGTTCACTCGACTAATACTGGGTTGGAGGAATTACCTGGGCCTATATCCATTGGACTTCAGAATAGTAAGAAGTGATCTTATTGATGTATCTAAGATCCCGAGGGAACTTGACATGATGGACGCTAGTTGGGTGTTTCCAATTGGGTGGATGACTGGAACCAGGGGAGAAGAATTTAAAAATTCAGTGTCTTCTATTTAAACTGGACATGAGAATATTTTTTCCCTTGGAGGGTGAGACTTGGAACTCTCTCCCAGAGAGCTATGGAGATAAGGTCATTGAGTATCTTTAAGTCAGAAGTAATTAGATTCCTGATGGGCCAGAGAGTTGCAGATTATTGAGCAAGAAGCCATGGCCTACTCCAGCTCTGAATTTGTACATTCAATGTTCGAATGCAAGTATGGAGACGACTGAAGAAACATCTGAATATTTTGGCTGGGGATTGTGGGGGTGGAATTTTATTCTCCCTGGAGGTGATGCAAAGGGAAATTGGGCATGTTGGCTCTAGAGAGGAACCACTTCAGTATTTTAGTGCTGGGTAAGTCCTTGGGTAACTTTCAACAACCTCCATCCTCGATCCTGTGCCGCCCCATTGAGTGAGAAAGCTGGCTAGTTTCTTGAGTGGGAAACTATGCCAAGTATGGTGGTTGAGGGAGAATCTCCAATTATCCTAATGTTAAAGGTGTTGAGGGGCAATAAGGTAGCCTCTGGAAGCCATTCCCGACCCTTCCCTCCAATGCCCCACCTCATGAGAAGAAGGGAAAAAGAGGACTTGCCTTCTCACTCCTTGTGGAGTAGCCACAGCCCCAGAGGACTTCAGGACTGGGAAATTCTTGGCTTCTTATTGGCTGACAGCTTCTGGTGACTCAGGTTGCCAGTGTCAAGACCTGCGATAGGACAAGATAATCACTCGAATGAAGTGTCACCAAACTCCACATTAAATGCTTTCTTTCTAGAGATGCTGCCAGACCTCCTGAAGTTTGCCAGCATTTCTGTTCAGATTTCCATCTGCATCTGCAGTTCTTTGTTTTATTTTAGTGGATGATCTAGTTGTGCGCATAGTAGCATGGGCTCCAGTCGGCTACATTTTAGTTCCTAAATCTGGGGATTCTTGTCAGTTGGGTGTATAAACTAGCTAGTTAAGGAGCCGTTCTCCCATTGATGTAAAGGAATTGTAAAGAAAATTAGCACCCCTGCATCCTCACTTTTCTCCCAACCCTTAGTCTCATCTCATTTGTGAGAATGGATGCATTAAAATCCTGTAAAATCTAAAGCATCCTTTTGTCAATTTAAAATGGCTTAAATATACTTTAAAGTCACAAGAAAGTATATCTGCTCATGAGCTTAATGCCTGTATTAGTTGACTCACTGTTTTGATTCCTTTTTGGATATGAGGTCTCTGAAAGAAAAAAAATGTTAGAGAAATGCTTTGGATGCTTTCTGAAGTTAGTGCTTGATATTTGAAAACAAAATGTAGTTTGCAGTTCTATTCTTCTCAACATTGAGTTCTTGATAGTTAAAGGTGGAAGAGGAGGTCATTTTGCATTGACAAATCACTCCTGGTTCATTGTCATTTTCCATCTGTTTGCAAATCCTGGTAATGTGGGTGTCTATAGATTTTTTTTAAAAAAAGAACTTACTCTTAACAGACAGAGTACTCTTCCAATATTTCAATCATTTCATCCTAACAGAAGTAATGGGCTTGGGATTAGGTATTCTCAAAATGCTTATCAACAGCTGTAACTTCTTTTATGAAGAGCTGTTTGTGACTTTATGAACAAGTTGTTTTGAGTTGCTTTCTCTTGTCAGGGCTGACAAATATGTACAGTCTTTTTCTTTCCATTTTCTAGTAAATTACATTTTTTTTCCCCCCAGCATAAAATGGTTTGCTGTTGACTTTCTTGTGATTTCCTAGTGTTGACAACTGACACAAAAGAATTAACAGCAATCGTACAAATTATCTTTTAATATGTAATGATGTGCCACATATTGTTCAGGTTAAATGCTTAATTGCAGGGGAGGCGTACTTAAATAATTTCCTACCAAGTGTAGACATGAAGTAATTATTGCTCTTGCAAACTTATTAAGATATTGTCTTTGGTATATGAAAAAATGTCAGTAAAGGTGTCAAATCTTGGCTCTACAGAGTGCAAAATCCCCAGGACAAAAGAACTCAGTGAGAACATTGCAGGTGTCCCAACTATAATCATTTGAAATTTCTCTTTATTTGGGAATGTTTTCATTAGATTGAAAATTGCACGTCACTCGAGGAAAGATTGACAATGCTGTCAGGGAGGGAGTCCAAGAATTTTGAACCAACACCAGAAGGACTGGCAATATATTCCTTGTCTTGTACATTAGAGAACTTGCATGTGGGGGTGTTCCTATGTATCTTCTACCCTTGCCTTTCTATATGGTAGTGGTGGCAGATTTGGAGTCTGTTGTTGAAGTGCCCTTGAAGAGGTTCCGCAGTGCATCTTGTAGATTCTACACATTGTCGCCACTGTGCATCAGTTGCGATGTGAGCGAATGTTGAAAATAGCAGAAGGGATGCCACTCAAGTAATCTGCTTGCTCCTGAGTGGTGTGAAGTTTCTTGATTGTTATTGGGGCTGCACTCACCCAGGAAAATGGAAAGTATCCCATCACTGTTGTAGCGGGGAGGCAGACCTTGGAAAAGCAGAAGATGATGAATTCCTGTAGAATTCCTATTGTCTGACCTGCACTTGTAGCCAAAGTGTTTAAATAGCTGGAACAAAAACAGAAGTTGCTGGAAAAGCTCAGCAGGTCTGGCAGCACCTGTGAAGGAAAAAATCAGAGTTAACATTTTGGGTCCAGTGACCCTTCCTCAGAACTTTTGTTCCTGATTTACAGCATCCATAGTTCTTTCAGTTTTTATTTAAATAGCTGATCCAGTTCAGCTTCTGTTCAGTGATGACTCTCAGAATGTGAGAAGTGCGGTACTCGGATATGATACCCTGATTGAACATCCAGGAGTGATGTTTAAATTCCCTCTTGTTGGAGATGGTCATTGCTTGGCACTTCTGTACTAAGAATGCCATTTGCCGCTTAGCAGCCCAAACCTGGATGTTATGAAGGCCTTGCTATGCACAGATACAGACTGCTTCAGTATCGGAGGAGTAACAAATGATGCTGAACCGTAGGCAATCATCAGCAAACATCCTCCCATTTGACCCAAGTTGGCAGGAAAGTGATTGCTGAAGTACCTAAAAGTGGATTGACCTAGGACACTACCCTGAGGAATTCATGCAACAGTATCCCAAGACTGAATTGATTGGTCTCCAACAACCACAACATCTGTCTGACTCTGTCTTGCAAACTCCACGTGTGTCTGCCTGTCTGTCTGTCTGTCTGTTTCCACAGTGCAGCCTTTATTGAATGGAAAGTAAACCTGCCTTATACTTTGCAAACTATCCAATGTCCTCTTGTATACCTGTATATGCCTGACTATTCTATGGGACAGGATCAGGCTTTGCTATGAATTCACTTTATGAAAAGGAAACGGGAGAAGGTTTGCATTTTTAGTGTAACCATTGAGATAGTACTAGAAACACTGAAGAAAAGCAGTGCTTTTCTTCACTCTTGTTTTAAGGCACTTGCAGCTTTAATAGTGTTATAGCTGGACAGTCGTTTCCTTCTCAATTGCTAGAGACATGAGTCTATACTTTCCAACCTCTGTGCCAATTTGAGTTTTGGATGGAAGATTGTTTGACAGACTCTGACACCTGCCTCTATGCATTACTTTTATTTCCTGTTGTTGTCTAGATCCAATGGCAATCTGTCCATTTCTGATGAAGGGTTTAGGCCCGAAACCTCAAGTTTTCCTGCTCCTATGATGCTGCTTGACCTGCTGTGTTCATCCAGCCCCATGCTTGTTATCTCGGATTCTCCAGCATCTGCAGTACCTTTTATCTCTGTCCATATACTTGTGTAGTCTGTATGCAATTGAAGAAAATGCCATTTTCTGGTGTATTTGTATGAATCCACAAATTAGGAGCAACAGTAGGCTCTGTCCTTTCGCATCTGTTCTGCCATTCAATTAGATCATGGTAGATGTGATTACGGCCTCAAATCCACATTTGTACCTACCTTAAATAATTTTTACTTCCTTAGTCCAGAATCCACAATTTGTTTTAATAATATCAATTGACTGTCTTCTAAGCTCTGAGGATGAGAATTCCACAAATTTGAGAATCTCTGAGAGAACCAAATCCTTCTATCTACATTTTTCAAGAAAAGACCCCTTATTTTCAAACTGTGTATCCTGGTTCGACTCCCTTTCATAAGAGGAAGAATCCTTTCCACATCTACCCTCTCAAGTACCCTCAGGATCTTGTATTTCAATAAGATCTCCTCTCATTCTTCCAAAAACTAATGGATACAATCTTGTAAAATAATCCCCTCATCCCAGGAATCAGTTGAGTGAATCTTCTCTGAACTATTAACAGTGTCCTTTCTTAAATAAGAGGACCGAAACTATGCACTACTCTCCAGATGTGCTCTCACCAAAATGCTTATATGACACGAACAAAACTTCCCTGTTTCCATATTTAACCTGCTTGCTATAAACAACATTCCCATTTACATTTTCTAATCACTTGCTGCACCCACACATTAACTTTGTGATTCATAGACCAGGAGACCCAGATTCCTCTGTACCTGAATCAAAAACCGAAATTGCTGGGGAAACTTGGCAGATCTGGCAGTGGAAAGCAGAGTTAATGTTTCAAGTCCGGTGACTCTTCAGGACCAAAAGATTCTGCTTTCTGTCCACAGATACTGCTAGCCCTGCAGAGTTTATCCAGCAATTTCAGTTTTTGATTCAGATTTTGAGCATCCACAGTTCTTTGTTTTATTCTGCTGTACCTAAGTTTTGCTGTCTCTTCCCATTTTAGCTAATATACTGCTTTTCTTATTTTGTCTGCCAAAGTGGACAAATTTTATATTTTCCTATATTACACTCCATTTGCCAATTATCTGTCCACTCAATTTAGCACTCTGTATCCCTGTGCAGATTCTTTGTGCTGAACATTTTTTTAGCTGAGTGTTTGAGGCCTAATAATATCTCTTGCTGCGTCTTACCAACCTTGCCTCATAAACTGATTATTTTACAACTGACTGATGGTCTGCTGGGCCTAGCTGTCAACGGCTGGGACCAGGTGTCAGTCAGGTCCTGTCTGGCTTGTAGTGCCCGATCCAGCCAAGCGTCGACAACGTTGGTCCATCAGTGGATTGCGAGCGAGTGGCGACTTGTTTGGGGAAACAGTGATTGTAGGATGGGGGCTAGCGCAAGGTGAGACAGATCCCATATCTTTGAAAGGCCGCTGTACATCCGGGGGCAAGTGTTGGCAATCTGGCATTGTCCTTACAGACAAAGCAATGGCGCAGCAGGCACAAATCCAGGCTGCTTACAGCACAAAGCTGTTGTTGCAGATGCACCCTTGAAAATATTGGCGAGCTTGCTCTCACTGGTTGCGGTTAAACCACCAGTGTACACGCTTTACCTGTCTGTTCCTACACTCCCACGTCATCGCTACTCTGTCCCCACTGACAACTTTGGGCCTGTATTTTGTCAGGGCCCAAAAAGGGAATGTCACATATAGGCAAGCGATCTGACAATTCTGAGCATGAGTTTTGATTTGCAGCCAGTAAAAGCAAACACCAGCAAAACCAGCAGATGCCAATCAAATGCTGGCACCTTCATCAATGATTATTTTACAACTGACGGATGGTCTGCTGGGCCTAGCTGTCAAAGGCTGGGACCAGGTGTCAGTCAGGTCCTGTCTGGCTTGTAGTGCCCGATCCAGCCAAGCTCAGCCATAGACATGGAGAGCTTCCTCCAGCTCAAAGTCCTCTTGGTCGGAGAACTGCTCCCATTCTCCCAGCTCCTCAGTCTATCTTGTCATCTCTTTTTACTTCTGCAGTTGGGCAGAGCACAGCACACCAGGATGATGTGGCACACTCTGGCCAGATTGCCACACCCCTAAAAAATTCTAAAAAACCGATTTAAAACCTGGTGGAGGAGCAAGTAAACAGCAAGTCCCATTGTTCGAAATTTCCTGAAAGACTTCATTCTCATTCATTCGTGCTTTTTTTCAAATTTTGGAATGTTAAACCAAGTCGTGATTATGTTCTTAAAGTTTTATTTCAGTTTTTGTAAATTACAGTTGGTCAAAAATCTCATGCCCTAATGTGTATGACTGAATAATGGAATAAAAGCATCTCAATGGTGCTAACTTGCAAAAAAAAATCATTCAAGTTATGAGTGCTGTCTAAGTATGAAATGCATTAATATCTGTGCACTCCTAATTTGTCATAGCTTTCTACAATCTAAACTTCAGTACGACTTCAAAGCATTCACTGCTTCTTGACTGTATTCGCTGTCTGCAGTCGTACAGATGGCATATTCATTTAAAACTTGGCATCAGACTCTACCTTTTGTAGATAACTTCAAATAACATTTAATGGGATACAGTGATTCAGGTGTTTTGAGCTAGTGGCAATTTGGCATTTTTGAAAATGTGCAGCAACTTCATCCGGCCTTGTGGTATGATAAGTGTAGCACATGCTTCTGTAGTGGTGAACCAAACTGAAGCCAACAGCAATAGATTATGGAGAGAGTTAGGAGATGAAAGACAATGACTAAACTAAATTAGGTGAGAAAGTGCCAAGGGAAGAAATTAAAGACTTGCCAGTTTTTTAAATTAAAAGTCTGTGCATGTTGAGACACTGAGCTTAAAAAGCACCATCTCATTTTCTGTTGGAGTGAGATATGCAGGTTGATTTTGGTCTCCCTTCCTTGCTTTGTGCTGAGCAGCATGTTGCCAAGCAACTGGAGGGCTTTTACCTGCAGGAACAATGAAAGCAGTAAGACTTCCTTCTTATGTATATGGTCTTATTGGTTAGGATAATGGTGGATGATGGTCATGGAGCAGCTAAACCTGAAAGGGCCAAATCTGCCAGTGACTGAAGGGAAAATGAACCTGAGGCAAGGTGACTGTCAAACCTGCAGGGGACAGCCTTCCACTTAGCCAACAGGTTGACCTTGATAGATTTTAAGAATCAACACAGCTTCCTGGAGGTTGCCCAGGTTAGTCCAAGTACCAATGTTTGGCTATTTGGCATGTTTTGGCCCAAGTCATGCACCCAGGATGGTTAGCCATGGGCTGTCATGGTTCATCAGTTGTTAAGCTGTCTTCTGCTTTGCTGTTATCGCATTTCCTGGCAAAGGTGCAAGCACACACATTCGTTACTGCACCCTCCTCCTACCAAATCCCAGCTCAATAACTGGAACTCCTTTTGTCCAATATTAAACTGCAGGAGGTCTGATATTCTACCCTAGGTTTAGTACAGGAAATTGGCCCTGTACACCACCCATGCAGCGAAGTTAATTTCACCCTCTGATCTTGCTTATCCAAATAATAAATGGCATCACCAACTCTTTTCAGTAAGTTGGAAATTGGAACAAAATGCTGTATGAATTAAGTGCACAATGCAAAACCCTTCACTAAGGTAGTTCAAAAACAAAGTTGCTGGAAAAGCTCAGCAGGTCTGGCAGCATCTGTGAGGGAGAAAACAGAGTTAACATTTTGGGCCCAGTGACCCTTCCTCAGAACTGATGGTGGCTGGGAAAACGTCAGTTTATATGCAGAAAATAGGGAGGTGGGTGGGGTAGGGAGTAAACAATAGGATAGAGCCCAAAGAGAGAGAGAAAGACAGTTGGACAGACAAAGGAGTTGCTAACCATCAGGCTGGGAGGGTGAATAGTTGTTAATGGGGACCGTTAGTGACTAACAACAGGGGGTGTGTAGTGGCAGGCTATGTGGTAACAAGGCCTGGTGTGTGGGGTGGGGGGCTGGGAAATGGGGGGATGGCACATCAGGCCATTGTATCCACTATGGTTACGGATCTCATTTCATCCGGTGATCTCCCCCCATCTGCTTCCAAGTTAATAGTCCCCCAACCCTGCACAGCTCGTTTCTACCTCCTGCCAAAAATCCACAAACAGGGCTGTCCAGGCAGACCCATTGTTTCAGCCTGCTCCTACCCCACAGAACTCACCTCTTCCTACCTTGACTCAGTCTTCTCCCCGCTGCTCCAATCCCTACCCACATACATCCATGATTCATCTGATGCCTTACGCCGGTTTCAAAACTTCCAGTTTACCGGCTCCAGCCACCACCTCTTTACCATGGATGTGCAATCCCTTTACACATCCATTCCCCACCAGGAGGGCCTTAGGGCTCTCCGCTTCTTCCTGGAGCAAAGACCTGAACCATCCCCACCCACCACCACCCTCCTCCGCTTGGCCGAGCTTGTCCTTGCCCTCAACGACTTCTCTTTCAACTCCTCTCATTTTTTTCACGTAAGAGGGGTTGCCATGGGTACCCGCATGGGCCCTAGTTATGCCTGTCTCTTCGTGGGGTACGTGGAACATTCCTTGTTCCAGTTCTATTCTGGCCCCCATTCACAACTCTCTCTAATACACCAATGATATCATTGGTGCTGCTTCCCTCTCTCGTCGAGAATTGGTAAACTTCATCAGTTTCGCCTCCAATTTCTACCCTGCCCTCACTTTCACCTGGTCTATCTCTGACTCCTCCCTTCCCTTCCTCGACATTTCTACTTCTATTCCTGGGGATAGACTGGCCACTACTGTCCATTACAAACCCACTGACTCCCACAGCTACCTGGACTATACATTCTCTCACCCCACTTCCTCTAAAGACTCCATCCCATTCTCTCAGTTCCTCTGTCTCCGTCGCATATGTTCAGATGAGGCCAACTTCGACAAGGGAGCCGCTGAAATGTCCACATTCTTCCTCAACGGAGGATTCCCCAGCTCCGTTGTCGACAGGGTCCTCAATCAGGTCCGACCCATCTCCAGCACTTCTGCCCTCGCCCCTTCTGTTCCCTCCCGCAACAGCGATAGGGTTCCCCTTATCCTCACCTACCATCCCACCAGCATCCACATCCAGAAGATCATCAGATGCCATTTCCACCACCTCCAGCAAGATGCCACCACCAGACGCATATTCCCCTCCCCTCCTTTGTCTGCCTTCCGCAGGGATTGTTCCCTCTGGGACACCCTAGTCCATACTTCCTTCACCCCCAGCACCTCCCCACAGTCCTACGGCACCTTTCCCTATAACCGGCGGAGGTGCAACACCTGCATGTTTACCTCCTCCCTCCCCACTATCCAAGGGCTCAAACATACCTTCCAGGTGAAGCAACACTTCACCTGCACTTCCAAGAATCTAGTCTACTGCATTCGCTGCTCACAATGTGGTCTCATCTCCACTGGGGAAACGAAGCGTAGACTTCGCAGAACATCTACGTTCTACTCGCAAAAAAGACTCTGAACTACCTGTTGCCTGCCGCTTCAATGCACCACCTTGCTCCCTGGCCAACATCTCTGTCTCCAGCTTGCTGTAGTATTCCAGTGAAGCCCAGCGCAAGCTGGAGGAACAACACATCATTTTCCGCTTGGGGACCTTACAGCCCTCTGGATTCAATATTGAGTTCAATAATTTTAGGGCCTCAACTCTGCCATGTCCCAGCCTCCCAGCCCCCCACCCCACACACCAGGCCTTGTTACCACATAGCCTGCAACTACACACCCCCTGTTGTTAGTCACTAACAGTCCCCATTAACAACGACTCACCCTCCCAGCCTGATGGTTAGCAACTCCTTTGTCTGTCCAACTGTCTTTCTCTCTCTCTTTGGGCTCTATCCTATCGTTTACTCCCTACCCCACCCACCTCCCTATTTTCTGCATATAAACTGACGTTTCCCAGCCACCATCAGTTCTGAGGAAGGGTCACCAGACCCGAAACGTTAACTCTGTTTTCTCCTTCACAGATGCTGCCAGACCTGCTGAGCTTTTCCAGCAACTTTGTTTTTGTTCCTGATTTACAGCATCCGCAGTTCTTTGGGTTTTTATTTAGTTCTGCAGCCATGTCTGCGGGGGGCAGCACAGTTTCAGAAAGCCACATTGTGCTATTTCCCACTTTGAACTTGGTGTCTTAAGAGTTTTGATTAACGGCTTTTCTCCTTTTATGAAATTCTTCGTGTTTTGGTTTTTAGCATTTCCCAGTTTAGGCTGCAGGTTTTTACGAAATTTTGCTTTATTCCTGCAGTTTGCTCATTTTTCATCTTGACACAAATGTTTGCACATAGGATAGAAGATTAGGTTTATTGTAGCATGTACTCAAGCACAGGAGTACATTGAAAAGTTTACAGTGGTGCCATCTGAAGTACAAAGAACCCACGTACAAATCTTAGATACAAAATGGAACAAGTAAAGTTACTTCATTATTCAGAGTACAAGTTAGAAAAGTAAGAAAGTAAGTTTAAAAAGATAAACATTACAGCGTTCCTAGAAAGGGCCTGCAGTAGATAATGCAGAGGGCTTCCACATGTGGTCTGACTGGGCTTGCAAGCTGCTGACTGACTGCTGATACCAGTTTTCAGTCCAACAAATGTCCCCTGTCTGGCACGCTGGCCATCCCCACTCTGCTCAGCATTAGCTGAATCAAAAGTAATAGGTACATGTTCAATTGTATCACTAATTTTTATACTGAAAAGATGTTTTGTTGGTGTGTACGGAATTTTTATAACATAGGCAAAGATGTATCAGAAGCAAAAACAAAAGTTTTAGGCTTCCTTATTCTAATTGTGCTGTTCACCAAAAGATAGCGCAATTTATGACCACAAGATTTAGGAGTAGAAAGAAGCCATTTGGCCTATAGAATCTGTTCTGCTGTTCAACAAGATCAAGGCTAACCTGATTATTCTCTTCACCGCCTTTTCCCCTTAACCCTTCATTCCCTTACGGACGGGAAAAACTGTTTGTCTCAGCTTTGAGTATACTTAATGACCCAGTCTCAACAGTCATCAATGGTAAAGAATTCCACAGATTAACTACCCCCGAGAGAAGAAATTCCCCTTTTATCTCTGCCTTAAACGTGCGACGCCTAATTCTGAGATTTTGTCATCTGGTTCTGGACTCTCCCAGAAGGGATGATATATTTCTGCATCTACCTTGTCAAGTTACCTCAGAACCTTTACATTTCAATAAGGTTACCTCTCATTCTTCTAAGTTCTAATGAGTACAGGCCCAACATATTCAACTTTCCCTCATAAAACAGTGCCTTCATAGCTGGTATCAGCCCAGTGAACCTTCTGTGGAAGGTCTCCAATGCCATTATATCTTTCCTTTGATAAGGCACCCAGAACTGTTCACTGCATTCCAGTTGCGGTCTGACATCTTTGAGGATAAATATCCTCTACCAGAAAGATTAGATTTAAAGCCAAATTAAAATGTGTATGTAAACCAGGCCTGGATAACGAGTGACTGAGAGAAATACCTTATTACGTTTTACGGAATGCAACTTGTTGATTTTCCACATTCTAACCTTGTTCCAGCGTTCTCAATTCTAAATTTGGTAGAGATGCAAATTTTGAACGTTTAACAACAGCCTCTGCATTTTAACCTGCAATCGGATCATTGTCCGTGTGTTTTTTTTTGTTGTAAATATGTAGATTATTACTGATAAAATTAAATCATTCTTCTGTGAGTGGATAGATTGATTTATGTTACTGTAGGTTGATGGTACCAAAGATTGAGTTGTTTGGCATGTAGCGTAAGTAATATCTGAATTTTGAGGATCTCGCACCTGGCATTAAGAAAGCCCATCATCTTTATAGGGAAGTTGATGACAAATGATTATTTCCTAGTGGCAGGGAGTATGAAATGTGATGTAAGGAATGTTATGACACTTCTTCACTATTAATGACGTGGCAAAATATTTGTGTCTTTTTGTTTTCAGCAGCAATTGAACAAGAAACATTTTGCAATGTAATTGTTATATTGATCACATGAGGCAGTTTTTGGGATGGAAAACTTGACCCAGTTATGTTTTTCAACTTAATCCAACATCGATCTGTAAATCCCTTGCATTTTCTGTAGTTTCAGTGATTTGACTTAGTTGCTTTTTAACTTTAAACGGTGCATTTCCAATATTGTATGAAACCATTTAGCCTAAAGTTCTGAACGTTCTCTTGGAGCGTTTTTCTTTAGGCTTTTCTTTTAATTGTGAGCAAGACAATGTAAATCAAATCAAGGCCTATGACTTAAATTTGTTAGAATTAATTTCTTAAAATCAGTGCAATACAAGAAAGTTGATACTAAAATTACTGTAACTTTTCATATGTTAACATTTGAGATGCAAAAATAAATTGTAAAGGGGTTTGATTTTCGGGAGAATATTTAACTGTTCATTTATAATGCGTATACTTAACATTGCTAAATGCACCAGTTAATTATAGCATTACTTTAATTCTCCAGGCAAGCAATTAAAGGCTCCATTGGGAGGGTCTGGAGCATAATTGCATGAAACTCACAATCCTCTAAATTTTTTGAAGGCTCTAGCCATACGATTTTAAAATAGTACGCACGTTCAGACTTGAAGTATACATTGCCGGAATCTTCTGATAGACGTCATAAAGCTGTACTGTAGTTTTATATTTCATTTGTTTTTTTTAAAGTTTGTGAAATGTTCTTTTGTGGATCTCTTGAATGAAAGTTTGGTGACAAAAGCAAAGCAGATAGTAAACTAGTTTCAAAAGATAGAGCTTAAAGCTAGTTACAGAGTCTGACTGAAGGTGAGAACTATCTACTCCCTCCATCACTGATGCTCAGTAGCAGCAGTGTGTACTATCTACAAGATGCACGGCAGAAATTCACCAAAGATCCTCACACAGCACCTTCCAAACCCACAACCACTTCCATCTAGAAGGACAAGGGCAGCAGACATATGGGAACACCACTGCCTGCAAGTTCCCCCTTCACATCACTCACTGTCCAGACTTGGCAATATATTGCTGTTCCTTCACTGTCACCTGGTCAAATTCCTGGAATTGTCTCCTTAAGGGCATTGTGGGTCAACTGACCTCACTTGGACTGTAGCACTTCAAGACATCAACTCCCCATCTTTGCCCGTCCCTAGTTATCCTGGATATAAATACTTGCCAGCCACCAACGCCCATGTTCCATGAATAAATTTTTAAAAGCGTCAGTTGACAGAAATAGGTGCTGAAGTATGTCATTTAAAGAAGTGATTTGATTCTTGAATCAGAAGTGCAGTACCAAAGTTGCAGATATTACCAAGTTTCAGGGTATATTTAATACTGAGGAAGAGTTTAAGCAAAATCTAAGAGACATTAGAAATGTAGATGGGTGAGGAAATGGCAAACTAATTTCAATGTAGCTAAGAGTGAGATGTTGCATTTTGGTAGAAGGAAAAGGAGTGGACCTACATCTCTGGTAGGGGGAGATATTTAGTAGGTCTAAATGGCATCAAGGAATCTAGAGGTACGTACTCACAACTTACAAAAAGTAGCAACAGAGGTTAACAAAGCCACAAAAAGAGGATAAACAAATTTCTACTGGAATGGAATTAAAAGCAGAAGTGTAAGCCGATGCAGAACCTTGCTTAGATCACACTTGGGAGTACAATATGCAGTTTCATTTTCCATTTTACAAAAGGGTGTCTAAGCAATGGAGAAAGTGCAATGAAAGGATGATACGAAAACTTAAAGGGTATTACTGCCAGGGAAGATTGCTGTGGTTTATGGCCTTTTCTGGGGGTGAGGGGGAAGCAAAGAAAGGGAGGACTGAAATGACACAATGGGGTTCATCAAAGGTATAAAAGGGTTTGATCTGGTTGTGGGGACAGTCAAAAACTAAAGAACACAAATCAAGAATATAAGTTATTCCAGAGAAACTTCGAGTGGTTAGAATGTGGAATGCCACTAAAAGTGGCCGAGGCTCAGATGCATTTAATGGTGTACTGTGGACCATTAGCAACAGCAGCAGAATTGTACTTGATCACAATCTGCAACCTCATAGCCTGGTGTATCCATCACTGCAGGCAGTGGTGTTCCCATATGTCTGCTGCCCTTGTCCTTCTAGATGGAAGTGGTTGTGGGTGTGGAAGGTGCTGAGTGAGGATCGTTGGTGAATTTCTGCCGTGCATCTTGTAGATAGTACACACTGCTGCTACTGAGCATCAGTGATGGAGGGAGTAGATACTTCTCACCTTCACTCTACCATTGGCAACGAACCAAGGGATCAACTCTTCCATCAAAGAAGTGCTGAGGGAATGTCAGGAGCAGCACCAGGCACACCTGAAAATAAGGTGCCAATCCAGTGAAGATCCAAAACAGAGCTACTACATGCTGACAGAAGCAGAAAATGATAGAGCCAAGCAATTTTACAACCAATGGATCACATCTAAGCTCTGCAGTCTTGCTGCATCCAGTGGTGAATGGTGGTGCACAATTAAACAATTCACTGGAAGAGGAGGCTACACAATTGTCCCCATCCTCTAATGATGCCTAGCACATCAGTGCAAAAGGTATGGCTGAAGCTTTCACAACAATCTTCAGCCAGAAGTGCCACTTGGATGATACATCCTGGCCTCATCCCAGCACCAGTGATATGTTTTCAACAATTTTCATTTATTCCACATGATCTCAAGAAAAGGCTGAAGTCATTAGATACTATAAAAGCTATGGGTCCTGAAACTTTCCAGCTACAGTACTGAGGACTTGTGCTCTGGAACACATCACTGCTCTAGTCAAGCTGTTCCAGTACATTTACAAACACTGGCATCGACAATGCGAAAAATTGCCCAGACATGTCCTGTATGCAGAAAGCACAACAAATCTAACCTGACCAATTACCACCCTATCAGTCTATTCTCGATCATCATTAAAGTGATAGAAGGTGTCGTCAACAGCGCGACCAAGCAGCACCTGCTCAGCAATAACCTGCTCAGTGGCGCCCAGTTTGAGTTCCGTCAGGGTCACTCAGCTCCTGATTTCATTACAGCCTTGGTCCAAACATGGACAAAAGAGCTGAATTCCAGAGGTGAGATGAGAGTGACAGCCCTTGACATCAAGGCTGCATTTAACCCAGTGTGGCATCAAGGAGCCCTGGCAAAACTGGTGTCTGGGAGTCGGGGGCAAACTCATTGCTGGTTGGTGTTATACCTGGCACAAAGAAAGTTGTTGGGAAAAAAAAAAGTAATCTTGGCTCTAGTACATCTCTGCAAGAGTTTCTCCGAGTACTGTCCTAGGCCGGAACATCTTCAGGTGCTTCTCCAATAGCCTTTTATTCATCATAAGGTCAAAAGTAATGATGTTTGCCGATGATTGATCGCTTAATGTGTTCATCATCATTCGCAACTCCTCGGATACTGAAACAATCTATGGCCATATGTGGAAAACCTAGACAATATCCAGGCTTACACTGCACAGTTGCCTTGCAATGACTGTCTCCAAAAAGAGATAATCTAACTATCACCCCTTGACATTCAATACCGATACCATTGCTGAATCCCTAATTTCAATAGCCTGGAATTATCATTAAGCAGAAGCTGCACTGGACTAGTTATTTAAATAAAGTGGCTGCAAGAGCATGCCAGAGGCTAGGAATCCTACAGCAAGTAAATCACCACCTGGTTCATCAATGTTTACCCATTATTGACGACGCACAAGTATACCGTGATGCAATATCCCTACTTGCCTGGATGCAGCTCCAATGATATTCATGAAGCAAGACTCCTTGTGGGATAAAACAGCCTGATTTTATTGCTTCGACATCCATAAACATTCACTCCCTCTGCCACTGATGCTCAGTAGCAGCAGTGTGTACCATCTACGAAACATAGTGCAGAAATTCACCAAGGTCCCTGAAACAACACCTTCCAAACCCATGACTGCTACCATCTAGAAGGACAAGGGCAGCAATACGTGGGAATGCCATCTTGCTAGTTACTCTCCTAGTCACTCGCCATCCTGACTTGAAAATATATCACTGTTTCTTTACTCTGTCTCTGGGTCAAAATCCTGGAATTCCCTCCCCGAGGGTATTATGGGTCTACATGCAGTGGTGTAAGGAGACAGCTCACCACCACCTTAAGGGAAATTAGGGATGGAAAGTAAATGCTGGCTCAGCACTGAAGGTCACATCCATGAATTAATGCAAAGAGGAAATGTTTATGTAAAGTGAGTGGGAAATGCATAGAGGGATATGTTGATAGAGTCAGATAAAGTAAGATGGATGAAGGCTGGATTAGACAGCAGTGTAGACATTTTGGGCTGTTCTTGCTTGTTGTGTTGCTGAGAGTTGTGTGTTTTGTCATTTTCAGGTTGTAATCTCAATATAGCTTTTTATTTGTCCAAGTGTGTGTTGCTTCAGTTCATAAGTTTTCTCATTCTGTGGAAAGTTGTCAATGATATTTAATGGGATCAGAAATGAATAGGTTAAGCTATTAAAGGGGAAAAAGGCAACACATTTCCTTTTTAATGGATGTGTGTGATGTAATTGTTCAGATACAAAATCTTTCTTCCCAAGGGCTTTCAGAATGGATTGCTGAAACTGAAGGATGATACATAGATTTCTGTATCTGGTGATGGCTTACAGCACACGTATACCAGGACTGAGAAAATTGAACCCATATGGGGTCATCAAACTATGGGATGAAGAGAAATATTTATTATGCATTTGGCAGAAACCAGGGCTGTGGTCTGAATCTAAAATTCTGCATTAACAATATCCTCTGCTAGTCTTCAGTGTTAACATTGACAGCGTCTCTCTTTTTCAGTAACACTCAAAATTTATCATCCTGAATTCATCAGGACAGAGTTGGGGAGAAAAAGGGAACTCTGATTATTTACTTTTCAAATTTACCTATTCTATCAAGATGTTTGGTTTCGCTTCTGTTCGTTTAACAATAGAACGTTCAGAAAATGAAGATCATGTCGCTGAGATTTCCAAATTATACCTTTTTTTTCCCCCAAGAGTCTCAGAATAAATTTAATAAATTCATTTATAACATTTTCTGAAAGATTGAATGAATTGAGATGAGTGAGTTGAAAAAATGTCATTACCCTCACACATAGTGTAGGTCATGAGACTGTTGTATTTGGGTTTGTCAGCATCTGATAACTTAAGCAGAGGCAGTGAATACATGACAAAAGGGAAGAAAAATCTTACAGAAAAGGTAATAGAACATTTAACATAATTGAAATGTTTAGTTATGAAGCTTTTCACTTTTAACAAAACTGTTCAACTTCATATTGTGCTGATATCATACTAGAAGTCGAAAATGCTAGAAAGGTAACAAATAAATCACGAAAAGAAGTTCTGCTTAATCACAGTTGAATTAGGCACTTCTCCGCTTTCTGGATTTAGCATTGGCACTCAGCAATTTCAAATCACAACTTCTGCCCTCATTTTTGCAACATAGATGTTGGTAATAATTGTCCCATTCGTATTTACACCTTTTGTTTCTGGTTCACCATTTTCCACCTTTGACTGTGTTACTATGCTTGCACTGAACTTAAGGTGATGGCCACCAGTTCCAAATTGTCTTCCACTCTAATTATTTGCTCCATTTTATTTTCCAGAACCAAGACAAACCATAATTCTTTCACTCTTGTATTAGAAACTTGGAATTTAAAGAAAAAAATGCCTTTGTTCATGGGTTATGGGCATCACTGGTAAAGACCAGCATTTATTGCCCATCTCTAAATGCATAAGAGGTGCTGGTGAGCCGCCATCCTGAACAACTTCAGTCCGCATGGTGTGGGCACATCCACAGTGCTGTTGGGGAGGGAGTGCCAGGATTTTGACCCAATGATATTGAAGGAATGACGATACAATTTCAACAATAAAAGCAAAATAGTGGGGATGCTGGACCAGTGAAATAAAATAGTAGTGCTGGAGAAACTCAACAGGTCTGTCTGGTAGCATCTAGAGAGAGAGAGAGAAAAACAACGTTAACATTTCAGTTCTGATGTGAATCTTCTTCAAAAATGTGCATTTCCAGGTCAGAATGGATTGTCGTTTGGACAGCACATTGTACCTATTTCCACACATCTGCTGCCCTTGTTCTCCGATGTGGTAGAGGTATGGGTTTAGTTCTATCATAGAAATCTTGGTTACCTGCTGCAGTGTATCTTGTAAGACCATGAGAAATAGGAATAGGAGTAGGCCATTTAGCCCTTTGGGTCTATTCCACGATTCAATATGATTGTGGCTGATCTGACATTCCTCACGTCCACTTTGTTGCCCTTTCCTCACAACCACTGATTTTCCCCTGAACAATAGATGCTACATACAGCTTCTACTGTATGCACCAGTGGTGGAGGGATCAAATGCTTAAGAGGATGGATGGGGTGACAATCAAGTAGGCTTCGCAGTGTGGTTAAAACTCACTCAGAGATATTAGGAACTGCCGATGCTGGAGTCTGAGATAACAAGGTGTGGAGCTGGATGAACACAGCAGGCCAAGCAGCATCAGAGGAGCAGGAAGGCTGATGTTTC
>JAHRHZ010000112.1:39153989-39166370 GCA_024137785.1 Ginglymostoma cirratum
GAAGGGTCTAGGCCCGAAACGTCAAGCTTTCCTGCTCCTACGATGCTGCTTGGCCTGCTGTGTTCATCCAGCTCCACACCTTGTTATCTTGGATTCTCCAGCATGTGCGGTACCTATTATCTCTGATGCAAAAAGAAGCAGAAGAGTTACTTGATTTCTCCTTTTCTGTGTGTGGGAATAATCTGCAATGGGTACCTAAATACGACATTAAAAATATTGTGTTCTGTGCATAAACCTCTTTCTGTGGCTGTGCTCTACTCTTTGTAATTTATTTTTATTGTCTACTTTGAAACTTTGTGCAGTTTACACTAGACAGTGACATCGCTGAATTAATAATTGTTAAAGTGACAGCATCATTGAAGTGTCCATAACTGGCCATTATTGTTCACTTCTGTATATTATGTGGAACGGATCGCTGAGTCTCATTGTTCTGAAAATGTCAGTCAATAACGTATGCAGAAGAGAAAGTATTTTGAAACATGTGACTTCTATCCTGTACCTTTTTGAAATGGTTATCTACAAATGCACCAAAGTCTGATTTTTGAGACAAAAGTTGTGTAAAATGCTTGCGTGAATGTCTTTGGAACAGTGTTGTGCCAGCTGTTTATGTAGTTCAGTGTGTCATAAAGTGGTAGGTTTTCTTCAAAGGAACAACTTTGATCTTAAAATTTTAAGTTAGTTTCCTCAGCCCTTCGGGAAATATTTCTCCTTTTACTTTGCATCAAGTTTTTGTGTAGCTTGGCAATCTGTTGTACCAGCTCTGATCCAAGAAATCAAACCCAACAGAAATGTCTTATTTAGAATAAAAAAGAACTTGTAGGAAGGTGCTTTGATGATTACTCAGGACTCCTAAGTGAAGGCTGCCAATGTGCTGGCAAATCTTGATTACTTGGTCTAGACGCCCATTAAACTTTAGTTTCCGGTTGAAATTGTCTGGAAGTTTGTTTCGTTTGTTGTTTAGTCTTTTAACTGAATCAGATAGATCTGGGGGTAAGATTTAAACTGTGTACTTTGAAATTTAATCTAACAACTGCAATTGAGCCAGTTCCTAGGATTTTGCAGCACAAATATATAAGGTGTAGGCATTCTGACAAAGTTACAGTCAGACTATTGCACAGTGAGAGCAGATTTTGAAACCGACTCTCAGCAAGGAATTAAACTATATGCTTTGGACACTGAGCTGACATTTATGAGATGAAGTTGTGGTTTAATTATCAATTCCTCTGCTTCAGAAGCATTCTCTGATTACTCATCTGTTTGTCCATTTTAAAATGTGGCCAAAATTATGTTCGGTCCTTTGTGACAAATGATACCTTATTGTCCATGGACAAGCAATCTACAAACCCCAGATAATATTCTGGGAACCCAGGTTCATGTCCCACCGCAGCAGAGGATGGGAAAATAGATTCAATAAAAATCTGGAATTAAAAGTCTCATGATGACCATGAAAGCATTGTTAAATTGTGCACTCATGTCTTTTTGGTAAAGATAAGTTGCCACCCTTACTTGCTTCAGCCTACATGTAATCCCAGACCCACAGCAACATGGTTGACTCTTAATTGCCCTCTCAATTGGCCTGTCAAGCCATTCAGTTGTATCAAATGTCTCTGAAAAAGAAGAGGTTTTGCCTGGCATCAACTTACGCACCAGAAATGACAAAGGCACACTCAACCCTGTTGACCTTGCAAAGTCCTCCCTTGCCAACATCTGGGAACTCCTGCCAAAATGCGAAGAGCTGACTACTCGAGCAGCAGCATAACAGTGTGTGCAAGGTCAGGTTCTGCCACAGCCACTCAGCTCCTGACCTCATTACAGCTTTTCTTTGAAAATGGACAAAGAAGTGAGGTGAGAGTGAGTGTCTTTGACGTCAAGAGCACATTTGACTGGGTGTGGCAACAAGGAGGCCTAGCAAAAGTAAAGTCAATGGAGTCCTGCCTGAAACGAGGAGTCGTATCTGGAGGTCAGTCATTTTAGCTCCAGGACTTCTGTGCAGGTGTTCCTCAGGGCCTAGGCCCAACCATCTTCAGCTGCTTCTGTTGAATATTGTGCAATTATTCGTGACTCCTCAGATGTTGAAGCAGTTCATGTCCAAGTGTACCAAGGCCTGGTCAATATCCAGGTTTAGGCTGACAAGTGGCAAGTAACGTTTGTGCTACACAAATATCATCTTCAAAAAGAGCAAATCAAACCATTGCCACCAACTCCCCCCACCCAGTATTAACATCCTGACATTATCAATGACTGCAAACTGAATTGGGCTAGCCATATAAATACTGTGGCTGTAATACCAGGTCAGAAGCTACGAGCCCTGCTGTGAGTAACTCACCTCCTGACTCCCTCAAAACATCCCCATCAGCTACAAGGCAGAAGATAGGAGTTGAATACCTGGATGGGCACAGCTCCAAAAACACTCAAGAAGCTTGACACCATCCAGGACAAAGCAACCTGCTTGACTGACATCACATCCTCCAGCATCCACTCCGTCTACCACAGCTCTGCAGCAGCAGTGTAATCGATCTACAAGATGACCTGCCGAAATTCAGCAAAGATCTTTGGACAGCACCTTCCAAACCCATGATCTCTTCAACCGTTTTTCTGGACAGAACTCCATTATTAAAATAGAGTATACAGCTGGAAATTGAACTGCAAACTTGGAGTGCATGTGATGAAAAAGACCAAGTCATAGGACAAAAAAGCAAGAGGGGCGTTGAGTACTTAGGAATCCAGTGTTCTAAGTACAATGACCATCTCAGGTTTTAAATTGCGCAGATAAGTTAAATTTAAAAAGCTACTTGCCAAAAACTTTTTTAAAAAAAGGGAACATGGTCCTAATGTTTGTCTTTTTTTTTTAAATAACTGTGCTGTTTGTGGCTCTGTTTTTTTAAAAATAACTGGACACATGCACAACTCATTATGTAGTTGTGTACAGATCAGAGACCAGTTGCCCATTGACCTAGTGTTCAGTGGCATCCCTTTGCTCAGTTTAAAAGCAACGACCAATTAGCAGCAGACTTGCAAAAAGCATATTTTCTAAAAGTCTCTTTAAATAGTATTATGTTGAGACATTTGTGTTAATATCACTTCTTCAAAGTCATTCACAGTTATACACTTCAGGAGTGTTCATAACTGGTACCACTTCTGATCAATGAATAGAACATTGAACAAAAGTGTCTCCGCTGCAAATCAGTTTTACATTTCCTATCTTAATTGAAGTATGATCCCTGCTAAAACAGGGCAAGTGGGGACCTTGTACAGAAATATAATGACGAAACAATGATTCACGAGTTTCAACCCCATGTTGAGGGGGAGTGCCAAAATGTAGCAATTTTAAAACCGTGATCTGAATGAGGCTTCCTTTTACAGTGAGTAGTAAAAATGACATTCTGTTTTAAATCAATAATTAAAGCCCCCAGAGAGTTGGAATTGAAAGCTATATGTGAATTTGAATGAAACAATAACCATCAAATCAACACTTTTTTTCCTTTGGTAGTATTAAATATTTATGGGAACACGGGAGAACTTAATTCTAAATGATGCTTTCATAATTATTATGCATTTTGCACTTTTAAATGACCAGAACAATTATCTTGTGGTTTGCTAAAGCTGCAATTTAATATAGATTAAATTATGCATGCTGCTGAATTACAAGGGAATTCTCTCCGCGTCAATTTGACTGAGGCCTGTACCTAACATATGTTGCACTGATGCTAGTGTTTGTGTAGTCCATAGTTAAGCACTTGTTTGCTTGTCAGGAGTACCTTTTACCTGTCCGAGACGAGCTCAGTCATGATGGACTCTTCAGCATCCAAATGTAAAACAAAACTGCCATAAATCTGGAAATTAAGCCAACAGAAATTTCAGTGTTAAATCTGCCTGACTATAAAGACATTTCAGAGGAATCTTGCTTTCCCGCATTTCAAGACAGAGCCTCAGACTGGTAGCAGTGGTTTCATAATGCCCCTTTGTCACTTGGGGCAATTTTTTTTTTTTTACACAGAGGTGGTCTGTGTGTGGAATGCTGTTCCTAAGGAAGTGGTGAACGTGAGCACAATTACAGTGTTTAAAAGACATTTGGATAAGTACATGAATAGGAACGGTTTGGAGGGATATGGGCCGAGAACAGGCAGGTGGGACTAGGTTAGTTCTGGATTATGTTTGGCATGGACTGGTTGAAGAGTCTGTTTCCATGCCGTATATCTCTACGACTCCGGTATTTGAAAGCAGTGTATTACTATTTCTACAGAAGCATTTGAATGTGAGTGCCATGCAAATGCTTAAGATTAACAATGCAACCAAAATTTTAATAACACTGTAAGCTTTGCTGTCCGTTGAGGACCAGAACTGTTTAGCCATTGTACCTGGTATTTAAATGTAATAATAAGGTTAAGAAATACAGATCAACAGCGTAGATTGATTAACTAATTTAAGCATATATAAACAGAGACTTCTGGGATACTTGGTACTTAAGGGAGAAGACAGACATGTTATATTACATTGTGCAAATACATCTATTGGTTAGAATATTGGCATCTGGTTTCCAAAAGATCGTAAGATATAGAGCACAATTAGGCTATTCAGTCCATCGAGTCTGCTCTACCAGTCGAACATGGTGTATATGCTTCTCAACCCCAATTTCCAGCCTGCTCACCGTTTCAGAATGAATTGATGCCGGCAGCAGAGGATAATTACCTAAAGGTGACGATTGGAAACTGAGATTTGTGTTGTGTGGCACATTATAATGTGAGTTATTTTGTGAAGCTGTCTGATAGTATGTGTAAATTGTCAGGGTATGATTACCCTCTGATGTGCTCTGAACCCAATGAAAACAACCAGAGTCAGATTGTCAGTTCGAGCAACTCACTTAGAGGAAAGCAACATAGGGATACAATACAATCTAACAATCCTATTTCATTTTGCTTTTCTGTTAATTTCTTACATTGTACTGAAATTGGCGTCAGTGTGATTTTTTTTTTTTTTTAGTCGAACATACTCCCTCTTTAAGGTACACAATATCAGCGGGAGGGCAGTAAGATGTTTCCTGTCAGAAGGTACCTTTTGCATTTTTAAACCAGTACATTTTGTTCAGATTGGTTTTCATCTGAAAAAGGAAACACTTGCAGGAAGTAGAGGGAAGGTCCCATTGTTAGATGATGCTGAAAGCTTGGGTATGGTAACTTTGAGGTCCCAGCTCCATCTTGTTTCTCAAAAATTAGAGCTGACAAATGCTTTTTTTTAATAAACCAATTCAATGCTTCAGCACTGGCAGGTTTAATGAAAGCGAAAGTCAATAATGTCGATGGATATATGCAGTACACCTATGCTTGCGAGTAGATTTGACATAAAGAAAAATGGGTATGAGGTTGGTTGGCTCGCTGAGCTGGTTTGTTGTTCCGCAAACATTTCGTTACCGTGCTTGGTAACATCCTCAGTGCAGCCTCTGATGAAGCGTCGGTGTGTTTTCCCGCCTGGCTTTTAAACTCTGTGGTCAGTTGCGATAGATTGCCTCACTTCCGGGTTTCCTCTGCAGTGCAATGTATATGGGGTCGAGTTCAATGTGTTTATTAATAGCCTGCTTCGTGGCGTGCCATGCTTCCAGGAATTCTCGTGCTTGTCTCTGCCTAGCCTGTCCCAGGATCTTGGTGTTGTCCCAATCGAAGTCGTGGTTCTCCTTGTCCATGTGGATTGAGATGAGTGAGTATTGGTCATGTCTTTTTGTGGCCAGTTGGTGTTCATGTACTCTTGTTGTTAGTTTTCTTCCTGTTTGTCCGATGTAGTGTTTCTCGCAGTCTCTGCAGGGGATCTTGTAGATGACATTGGTCCTGTCCACGGCGGGGAGTGGGTTTTTAGTTCGGGTGAGCACTTGTCGTAGGGTTGATATAGGCTTGTGTGCCACTGTGATGCCCAGCGGTCGTATTGAACTTCAATAGTAACCATCCCAGCCACACAAATGAAGCTGCGTGCGAACACTATTTAAAAGGGCAACAACACACTGCAGCAACATGGGACCACGCCAAGAGGAGGAGGAATACCTCTTCCAAGTGTTCAAGGATAATGGATATCCAAAAAACTGGGTCAGGAGATTCCTACAGGAACAGCATCAGAAAGATTCTACATGCCCTGACACACTCATCACACTACACTACATCAGGGACACATCAGAACTCACCACAAGACTTCTACGACCGCTGGGCATCAGACTGGTACACAAGCCCACATCAACCCTACGACAAGTGCTCACCCGAACTAAAGACCCACTCCCCGCCATGGACAGGACCAATGTCATCTACAAGATTCCCTGCAGAGACTGCGAGAAACACTACATCGGACAAATAGGAAGGAAGCTAACAACAAGAGTACATGAACACCAACTGGCTACAAAAAGACACGACCGATACTCGCTCGTCTCAATCCACATGGACAAGGAGAACCACAACTTCGACTGGGTCAACACCAAGATCCTGGGACAGGCTAGGCAGAGACCAGCATGAGAATTCCTGGAAGCATGGCACTCCACGAAGTATGCTATTAATAAACACATTGAACTCGACCCCATATACATTCCACTATGAAGAAAACCCGGAAGTGAGGCAATCCATCGCAACGGACCCCAGAGTTTAAAAACCAGGCGGGAAAACACACCGACGCTTCATCAGAGGCTGTACTGAGGACGTTATCAAGCACGGTAACGAAATGTCTGCGGAACAACAAACCAGCTCAGCGAGCCAACCAACCTCAACACTCTCAACCCGAGCTACAGATCTACTCTAAAACCTTAAAAATGGCTATTGATGAATGAAATATTGTTTACAATGAAAATTATAAGATTATAGATTTATATTAAGCAAACATTAAGTATTGAAGTAAAATCGGAAATAAGAAAATACTTTATGGAAATATAGATGGAAGAAGTCGAAAAAGGCTGGAAATTTAAATCATGGTATCATCTTTCCTGTCATGAAGCCAAACCTCAAGGGACAAACTAGTTAAAACAGCTGCTTAAAGTGTAGCTTTAGACTTTCTAATCTGACTATAAGTGAAGACATTATTCCAAATATCTTTATTTTTGAAGGTTAAAAAATCATGAATTGCTACTTTCCCCCCTAAATATCAACAAGTATGGGTTGACAATTCATTAAACTCACAGGTGGCTTATTTAATATCTAACAGGTTAGAAGATTTTTTGTCAAGGAATGAGAGTGCATTTGAAAACACTTTGTAAAGCCCTTTTTAAAAATTCCAGTCCATTGTTGTTGCTTTATTTCCTATCATTTCCTCCACCAGCCTACCAACAGACCTAAATTCCTATGCTGGCAGCAATCGGCAATGAGGGCCCGGTCTGACCGGGAACTGGGGCTATTGGTAAGGTTTGATAAGGTTCTTGTGATGCAGTGGTAGTGTGGGTCAAAAGGCCCAGGTTCAAGTCTCAGCTGCCCTGGACATGTTGTAAATATCCAAACAGACTGATTTAAAAACACCTACCAAGACCGATTGGAAGCCCAGGTTCCAAAGCTCCAAAGAATATTTACAAAACTCTGCTGTGTGTCGGAATCCGACTGTCTCAGTACGCGAATCACAAAATGTTAGTACAGGATGCAGAGATTTTTCTCCCTCAAGGGGAAATGAAATAGGGGACACCGTTTAACCATTTTTATATTTTTATTTATTCATGGAATGAGGGTGCGGCCAGCATTTGTTGCCCATGTCTAATTGCCCAGAGGGCAGTTAAGAGTCAACCACATTGCTGTGGGGCTGGAGTCACATGTAGTTCAGTCCAGGCCAGGTAAGGATGGCAGTTTCCTTCCATAAGGGGCATTAGTGAACCTGACGGGTTATTAGATAAAGGTCTTTTTGTTTTCCTCAGAGTTGTTGGTCTGTGAAATTCTCTGTCCCCCACAGCAGTGCAGTCTTGGCCATTGGCATTTTTAAACAGCATTAGATCTTGATTGACAAGGGAAACAGTGAGGGTAGGGGGTAGACAGGAAAATGGAGTTCATGCTGCAATCAGTTTGGCCATGATCTTATCAAATGTCAAAGCAGTTTCAAGGGGCTGAATGGCCTACTCCTGTTCCTAATTTAAATGTTTCTTTGTATAGCTGGTCAGATCCTTCCTAGTGCTCCAATTCTGCCAAACCCCACCTCCCAGCAAAATATGATTCTTCTAAGGTGGAGAATAAATTTAAGGGAAAGGAAAGTTGGTAGTGGTGACCCATCCATAATTAGACCAGGATCATGACTAAAACCAGAAGTGCTCATTTGAAGGGCAGGGTTTCTTGTCATCTGACTCAGCTGAACATAATGGACTAAGAATAAATTGCTTCAATCTTCAAATACTCCTGGCACCTCTTTCCCCTCCCTTCTTAAAAAAAGTAGAATTGAGCTATTCCCACAATCAGCACATTGTGCATTCAAACAATGGTTCCTTAAAATAGAAACAGACAATGAGTGCGAAGACCAGAAATTATATTCCTTTTAAAAGAAGAAATGGCGAGGATAGCAATATCACAGTGACGGTTTTAAATTTAAGTGTTAACTAATAAAGATTACATTGCACGTAGCAGTGTTCACAATTAATAGCAATGATTTTTACAACTTTTTTCAATGTTTTGAGAACTACAATCACAGCGTTTGCTTCATGTGGATTTAAAAATCCCACTTTTCTAAAACCGGGGAACAATAATTTTTTTAAATAGCTGTGAAATCTTATTCAGCTGTGAGTCTTTTGGAGATATTGTAATTATTGGATTACTTTTCTTTAAGAATGTAAATTTTGTCGAGGCATCAAATGCTTACTTTTGGAGGGAGGATTATGTGGAAAGACATTACCCTTAATGTCCTGATTCCTTGATTGTGTGTTTGTTTGTTATTTCCAGCTACAGATTGAAGAATACGGAGGCCTCAAACCAGGAAGCTAAACCGAAGCTCTCGCTTTTTGATGAGGAAGTAGATGCTGACGCTAGCTTTTTTGAGCCAGTGAAAAATTTCACTATCCCAGCCATGAAGAAATCTTTTTTGAATGATGGTGAGTTTTGACTTAGGAGCTAATAGTTAGATTTACTGCCTCCTCTTCGTGGATGTGGAGTGCCTGCAGTTGTCCTGATGGAGATTGTACATGTTCATTTCCAACGTACATCTGTCTGCTAGTTTTAATGCCACTATTGACTTGTTTTATTTGAAGTTAGTTCGATAACATTTATCCACTGAGATCACCACAAGTGATCAGCCTAATGACTGTTCCAATGAGACATCTGTCACTTAATTAAGACTTCACTGGATGATCTGTATTGCAGAAACAGCTCATCCTGAAATCTTGTTGCTGAATTGCCAAATTATCTGAGGGAGCAGATATCTTCTTGCAGGCTTAACCAACATTTTTAAGGAATTTTTGCTTTGATAATTTACAGTGCAAACTTATTATTTTGGATATATAAATAAGACATGACCATTTACGACTGTGTTATTGATATTAATGCTGGACAAGTATCTATAATACAACTTATTCATGATGTTTTATCCACTCAGTCGCCAGATTTTAACTTGGTGGAAGTTCAGAGCATATTGCTTGGAGTTGGGATTGAAATTGGTTGCAGTCATTTCTCGGTACATTAACTGCTACTTGCAGTTAGTGAATGCATCAATTATGAAGTCTTAGGTTCACCTGAAATTAGGGTCTTCTTTTGCTCATATGACTGAGTTGTTGACCTCCTGTTCCTATGAACATATGTATTAGGAGTAGGGTAGTACATTTGGACCCTTGAGTCCACTCCACCATTCAATAAGACAGAGCTGTACAAGGTAGAAACAGACCCTTTGGTCCGACTCGTCCATGCTGACCTTATCTCCTAGATTAATCTAGACCTATGTGCCAGCATTTGGCCCATATGCCTCTAAACCCTTCCTATTCCTAAACCCATCCAGATGCCTTTTAAATGTTGTAGTTGTACCAGCCTCCACTATTTCCTCTGGCAGCTCATTGCATACATGCACCACTCTCTGTGTGAAAATGTTGCCTCTTGGGTCCCTTTTAAATCTTTCCCGTGTCACTTTAAATCTATGCGCCTCTAGTTCTGGACTCCGCCCCCACCCTGGGGAAGAGACCTTCACTATTCACCCTATTCATGCTCCTCATGATTTTGTAAATCTCTATAAGGTCATCCCTCAGCCTCTGACACTCCAGGCAAAATAGCCCCAGCCTACTCACCCACTCCCTTTAGCTCAAACCTTCCAACCCCGGCAACATTCTTGTAAATCTTTTCTGAACCTTTTCAAGTTTCACAACATCCTTCCTAGAGCAGGGAGACCAGAATTGCATGCAGTATTCCAAATGTGGCCTAACAAATATCCTGTACAGCCAGAACATGATCTCCTAACTCCTAAACTCAATGTACTGACCAATAAAGGGAAGCAAACCAAATGCCGTCTTCAATATCCTGTCTATCTGTGATTCCACTTTCAAAGAGCTATGAACCTGCACTCCAAGATCTGTTTGTTGAGCATCACTTCCCCAGGACCTTACCATTTAAGTGTCTAAGTCCTGCCCTGATTTACCTTTTGCAAAATGCAGCACCTCCCATTTACCTAAATTACCCTAAAGATCATGCCTGATCTGATTTCCATCTGGACTCTGTGTTCCTGCCTGCTCCCAATATCTTTTGACTGCCTTGTTCATCAAGAATCTATCGACCACTGCAATATTTTCTTTATTCACTCATGGGACACGGGCATTGCTGGCTGACCAGGTGCCTCTACGCACCTAGTTGTCCCTTGAGGAGGTGGGTGAACTGCCACAGTCCACATGCTGTAGGTAGACCCACAACGTATTGGGGGAAAGAGGGGTGGGTTGCTTTTCAGGATTTTGACCCACTGACACTGGAGAAAGGGTGATATATTTCCGAGTCAGGGTGGCAAGCGGCTTGGAGGGGAGTTTGCATGGGGTGGTGTTCCTCTATATCTGCTGCCCTTGTCCTCCTTGAATGATCTGACTCTCTGAGGGGAAGTAATCTCCAAAGACTCATAACTCATTGAGGGGAAAGTGTACTCATCCGTATTAAATGTGAGACATCTTCTTTTTAAACTGCATTCCCTACTTCTAGTCTCTTCCCCCAGGGGAACCTCCTTTCAGCATCCAGCCCGTCAAGTTCTGTCTGTATCTAATGTTGTAATAAGATTCCCTGTCATTCTTCTCAACACTAATGGATACTGTCACCTACATCCCCATATCATTAATCCCCTCCTCCCACGTATCAGTTGATATCTCCAAAAGGTAGCTCACTCATTTTATAAGATCCTATTTGGACTATTTATCTCATCGGCAATGAATCTGGAGTAAATTTTGGGGTTTACAGGAAGCGCCAGTGGAAAGGTAAGGGATGAGTACCAATCCTGGACCAGCAGCAATCTCTTGGGAGTTATGTAGAACTGACAAGAGGTCAAGTCTTAAAAAGAAATGTAATGAGGCCTCTTGCTAGGTGGGAAAACCAGCGGAAACGAGCATAATGCAAGCTTCCTTTGAGGCATTCCGTTTAGCAGAGGGGCCCTAATAGTCGTCATAATGCCCTTTTATATATGTAGATGACCATCTTAGGTAACCAGTAAAGGCAGCTGCAAAAATACCTTGTAGATATTGGAGTGCCTGTGAAGCAGGTGCAGAACGACACATGCATCATGGTCCAACTTAGATGCAAATTGTACCAGTTCTTTGTTGGAAAAATGGGTGACCAAGGCTCAGTTTCTTCCTCCTCGTGGTCAAGATCACCCTGGTCTAAGGGATGTAACTTTCTCATAATGTAACATGTCGCGATTACATTGCCCGTCTCTGATACATCAGTGTCCAGAAGGTCTCACTCCAGCTCATTGACTCTGAGCCAAAGTTTCTCAGGCTATAGGTCCTTGAATTGTTACATAATTGCCTTGGAGTGTATTGGCATCCATGAGCCCTCACACAATGCTGCTATAAGACATATCTGCCCTACTATCTTTTATAGTGTTTCAATTAAATAAATATTATACAAATTAATAATGCCTCTAGACCCGTCTGTGTGCGCTTACTATTACCCTGTTTAACATCACATCCACTGGCTGTAGATTCCATCTGAACTGCGTTGAAATGTCTATCTAAGTTATAAACCCAAAACCCTAAAATTGGATTTAAACCTTTGACCCTCTGATTCGAGGAAGGGTACTACCACTAAATCAGACTAATACCCCCAGTGTCACCCATCAGCTTGATCAAAACTCCTTTGTACACGTTACCATGGTATGTTTTCCTTCAATTCTTAATTTCCAAACACAGGTGCACTGAAATTATAATATATGCACACCAGGACTCCATATTTTAGAGACATTTTTGCACATGAGATAACAAAATGTGTCACCTTCTAAGTT
>JAHRHZ010000112.1:39170697-39186390 GCA_024137785.1 Ginglymostoma cirratum
GGGCTGGTTTTGGGGTGTGGTTGGGGGAGGGGAGATTTTGGGGCTTGTGGGGTCCACATTGGTGCCCTTGGGCTGCAGGGTTCCCAAGTGAAATATGAGGTGCTGTTCCTGCAGCTTTCGGGTGGCATTGTTGTGGCAATGCGGGAGGATGTGTCGTCTGGGGAGTGGGAGGGGGAGTTGGGGTGGTTCGCAACGGGCGGGTGTGGTTGTTTCTTGCAGGCTGGGCATGGGTGTTCCACGGAGCAATCCCTGGGCCTCCACTTGGTTTCCCCGATGTGGGGGAGGCTACAGCGGATGCAGTGTGCCACATTGGCAGATGTGCAGGTGAACCATTCCTCCCACCTCAAGCCCCACCCCCTTCTCCTACCCACTAACCTCATCCTGCCTGCTTGACCTGTCCGTCCTCCCTGGACCGACCTATCCCCTCCCTAACTCCCCACCATCTCTCACCTTTACTGGTTCCACCCCTGCCTCTTTGACCTGTCTGTCTCCTCTCCATCTATCTTCTCCTTCTATCCTTCTTCTATCCATCTCTCCCTCTCTCCCTACTTATTTCAGAATCCCCTTTCCCTCCCCCATTTCTGAAGAAGGGTCTCGACCCAAAATGTCAGCTTCCCTGCTCCTCTGCTGCTTGGCCTGCTGTGTTCATCCGGCTCCACACCTTGTTACCTGCACAAATTTACCAATAGGTTTTGCAGGTGGCAGAGGGGTGTATGGCTATAAGATTTCTGGGGATAACTACCTGCTGCCCTCACGCCCCTTGACCTGTCCACAAGTTTAAGGGATAGTTGGGCTTTTAGCTGATCCATCCTTCAAGCATTCTGACACGCTCACGCACACTGGCACGTGCACACGTGTGCATACCGTTTCCACCTGGGGACCCCAATCCTGCCTGTGACACTTAGAATCTGGGCGCTGCTTGCAGTACCAAATGTGGCCAGTGCTCTTGGTGGTGCTTTGGGTCTGTAGGGAAATTCACCAGTCTGGTTAAACAGCAGCTGTTAGTTGGGATTTTCTCCTCAGTGACAGTTGTATCTCATTTCTCCGATGAATTGAATCTCCCCACTGACTCTGCTACCCATTAAATTTTACCCAGTGTATCAACTGTAAATAAATCTTCTCCTTTATTTCATTGCTGTCCTCAGCCATGTCTCCTGTTGTCTTTGTGTGTTGACCAGCTTCCTTTGGACATTTCCTTTCATCCTTAAACGTGGTCACCTGCATTTTAGGTGTCAGCGTAGAATTTTTGTATTTGCCTATTCTACCTCCACAGGATGTCAGAACTGAATCACTAAATTATGTCAACAGATTTATTTTTATGCTTCACTTCTTTTGAGAATACATTGCCTTCACGTGACTTCTATTTAGAATCTGGGATCAGAGTTTCTATAAAAATGGAAGCACTAATTTTTAAAAATGAAATATTAGATTTGAGTTACTGATTTCTGTGGAAAATCTGCTTCCTGCACTCGCTGACACTCTGTCAAGCATGGAGTGCTCTGGCATGAATTTTACAAACCGAAACCTTTTTATTTAGAGCAAGCAAGTTGCTCAATTTTTATTTTTGAGACCACACCCCACTGATAGCTAGACACCGGCCTCAAAATGCTCAGCTGGAGCTTCCTGTCTCCAATCACCGCTGCTAATTTTGCTGTATCTTCTAGAAGTCCCAGCAGCACCGCTGAGCTCTGGAGCAGCCAGAGCTGCCTGCCTGCTGGTAGCTCACAAAAGTGGAGCTTTCTCCCACTGAGGTGATGGCTTGCTGCTAAAGTAGTATAGTGGCAGGACAGGCTTTTCAGAAAGTGGTCAATTTGCGACTGATTTTCCATGTTAGGGTATGGAGAGGGGACAGCCAGCCACCTTGTTGGCACTCCAACATATGTTTTAAAAAATACGTACAGCTATCAAATAATAGTCATTCTTTATGTTCACCTTGTGATTTTTTTATTTTAAGGGTTGAAGATGACTTGGATAAGTTATTGAAGCTAAGTTCCAGCCACAAAGCCAAGCCAGGTGTACCACCCAAGCCAAATGTACCTAAAAAGACAGAGTGCTCATCTGAAATAAGGAACAATCCTGCAGCAGAACACAGTTCCTTTAAAAGCAAGGCAGCTGACATGGATGAACTGGATATTCTGAAATACATTCAAGAGAATGAGAAATTGAGTAGTGACACACTCGATCTCTTTTGAACAGACTGTCCAGCAATATCACACAACTGCATTAAGTAGTAACCCTCTATGACCTACCAGCAAAACATTATAAGCTCCAAATGCACTAAAATGATCTTCAGCAATATTCAGTTGCACTCGTGGATGGAAGAGACTTAATTAAAATTGCTACTTTTATGGTTCTGAGGCAAAAAAAAGGTTTTAAGTCGCTGAAGTCTCTGAATTAGAAAATAAGGGTTCCTGCTCATAGTTAAGAGATGGGATCAGAAAATCATAAGCAAGATAGCTACAATTTTTGATTTTTTTCCCCCATCGAAGGTCATAGTAGCCAGGTAAAGGCATTGGCTGGGTGACAATTTAAATAGAAATATATATGTAACAAGGATATAAGAGACGGTTCTACAGGATTGTAAGTCTCAAAGAAGAAAACTGTGTGGCATATATTAATGGCTCATGAAGGAAATTTTTGAACCATCAAGTGATGCCTTTCTTTATTTGTTCTTACAAGAAAGAAATTTCTGATGGCGTAAAGCCTTACAAATTAAGACCTTTATGGAAATTCAAAAAGAAAAAAATCCATGCGTCTTGGCATTATTATCAGTTCTGCGTGTCATTTTGCAGTATTCATTAACAATTGGGTATTGAACTCTCCCATCTATAATTGTCTATGTCAAGGTCAGAAATGGTACCTTTCAAATGTATATATCTGTGTGTTGGAGAGAGGCTGTGGCTCAGATATTACTTTGATCTTCAGGCTCCAGCCTGTACTTTCAGTTCAAGTGATGTTATGCAGGAGGTAGCAGCCATATTAAAATATAGGAGCAGCATTGGAAATGAAAATAGGCTGGGACTGGAAAAAGCTTGCCTCTGGATCAAATACAAGTATCCCTGTTCCTCTCCACAATATTTATTGTAATGTAGCTTTCTCTCCGGCTTAATTAAAACTATAGAGAAATTCTTCAAGTGTATGAGGTAATATATAGTTTGGATATATATAATATGCAGCAGTAACAGTTTTTCCATTCCACTTAACTGCTAAATGTACAGTATTTTTTGAGAGAGGTTTTGTATGTAATGAACTTTGAATTAAAAATTGCACTAGAATGTGTGGGTTAACTTGTTCAATATACCAATGGAGTATAATAAAGCATCTTGTACAAGTCAATGTAAATAGGAGGATTACATGTTTCCTGTTGGTTTTGCAAACTTGAGCGGAACAGGTTCTGGTTTTGTTACAAGTCTGTAATGAGTCACTGGATCTCAGCCAGATGGAAGAAAGGGCATTGCAATGGTCTTTGCCACCTGAAGCCAGGGGGAAATTGGGCGGATGTTTAATTCTGAATGATCCTGCTCTTGCTTGCAACCCCTACCCTTTCCCCTCGCTGTCTCCCCCCACATGCACACGTGCACATAAAACCAATGTCACCAATTCAGCTCTTGCTCTGTTTCTTCCAAGGTGTGCAGCAATATCATATGCATAGATATAAAGTGAAGGGACGACTGGAGTTCTGAGTAAGACTCCAGTTTCATGGAGTGAAAATGTGATACAGATGAAAAAGCCTTTTCTCAATGTTTTCATGATGTTCTTAAAAGGTGGATTGGTTTCTAAATTCTTGAATATGATTTAAATGTTGCTTATGTGAAGGATGTTCATTTAGTCATTGTAGTATAAAGACATACAGATGAACTCGAGTGCTAATTCCTCATCCAAATGCATTGGAGAATATTTTTTAAAAAAGGGACGTGCTGTCCAGGCTATTGTTTTCAAAACTACTGAATTTGACAATCAAAAGTTACTCAACCAGTGCCTACTTGCCTACAGGGTGACAAATATAGTGAGAGAAAATGTCGTCACACTTGTCTTATGTGGTCCTTTATCCACGAGCTCAATAACAGGCAATGGGCTATGAATCCACATTTGTCACACCTTACCCAGAGCCAAGCCTTGTGTGAATGTAGACAGGGAGTATAGAAAGTCATTCTAAATCAGTGTATCCTGCTGTTTTATCTGCCAGCCAAAACAGGAGGTGGGTTGAGAATTAACTGACTGCCTCTATCCACAGGCAGCAGAGAAACTAAAGCTCCTTTTGTATAGCACCAGTGTCAGAAAGACAGCTGAAGTAAAACGGCCAGTTTTGACAAGGTGGGCAGCTCGAAAAGTGCTTTGCTTTGATAACTCTCATTTTCCAGTAACCTTCCACTCTTAACATATCTATTGCCCACATGATTACAGCAAATGTTCATGTTTCTTTAGATTATCAACTGTCAGAAAAGTTTGACAGGAGTTTGATTCAAGTAAAATTAAACAGTTGTCGTCCAGTTGGAAGGTGTGTGGTAGGTACTGCTGCATCTGTGTTGATGGTGTTAGTTTCACTGCAACACCTGACAACTGTGGTGAATGTCACTGAAAATCTAATGCATTTTTGTAAAGTTAAATTTTGCATCACCTTCAGACAAACAATTATACTCTGTCCTGATGAAATGTTCATTGAATATGCAATGCTATAAGAATAGGGTAAAAAGAATGAAACATTTTGATTATTGTCAGCATTGACTGTTTTCAATTACGCCTATAAGAAATATAAATTGACACAAAACCGTCAAAAGCACTCTGGGCTTTTTTTGATTTGCAACTAATTGTATTTTGGACATGTACAAATTTGGGAAGGGTACCCTCCTTATTAAACTGGTATAATTATATATCATCCATAGGGAAAATTTAATGAGTAATTGATTGGAGATTTCCTTTGTGCAAGCATTTCTGAAGCTATTCTCTGATCTGTTTCTTTCCCCCCTCAGTGTAGTCTACTGTCTGGACTGATCTAAGCTTTCCTGTGTATATAATTTATTTTCTGTGAACAGTACTTCAGGGCAACTAAAGTGCATTTAAACTTAGCAAGATCTATTTAAAAAAAAAAAAGAGAAGTCCAAAACAAATTTTGCAGTTAACTCTGTGTGCACCACTTCATTTTGAAGTGACAAAAAACATTGATTGCCAGATGTGCATTTTTTTTTTAATAAATGTATAAAGATGTTTGTGATATTCCAATGGTGCTTATCAGAAGGACATTTATTGCCTTCATTCAACTGGATCAGTTTATCTCCCTGAGCGAGACACAGATCACCTCCCACTGATCACTCCCAATGATTGGCTGGAAAATTCACCTGCCTGGTTTTTCAATGAAGACTGGATAAGGTTTTCAGATGACTCTATGTATCTGCTAACACTCAATAGGGTTTTGCTTGGCAGGTGCATCTGTACAAGTGCGTCATTAGTACCCATCTCCCCAATACTAAATCTGACTCTTTGCTGCCTCATGCACATCCCACCTCCAATGATAGGAGTCACTTACAGCCAGCTGGCACCTATGGAGCCTGGTTTGTCACCTCACACTTAATGCACCAACATTATAGCCAATCCTAAGTTAGACTAGGGAGCCAAAAATCAAATACTCACTTGATAAAGGTTCAGCACATTTTATACCTGTACGATAGGTGAAAGAGACTCTGAAATAATGGGTGCCTTTCATTTTGCCTAAGGCTTCACCAGCATTACAATATTCTGGGGTTTGGCTGGACAGCTGGTTTGCAATAAAGAGTGAGGCCAACAGTATGTGTTCAATTCCTGCACCGGCAAGGCTACGCTGAAGGACTCTCTTTTTCAACCTTTCCCTGCACGTGGGCCAAGGTGACCCTTGAGCTAAACCGCCACCAGTCATCTCCTCCTAATGGGAGACCAGTCCTATGGTCTGGTGAGACTATGGTGACTTCACTTGTGGCATTCTAGCAACTTAATATCTACTAAAATACAATTTTGTTGGGGAATTGTCTAACCATCACTGAAACATTACTGGTCAGCAGAGTTTTGCTTCATACCTGAGAAATCTGGTGGTCATTAAATCACTAGTTCCTTGCTTAAAATAAAACAGCTTTCTAATTGCTGAGAGATAGTAGGAACTGCAGATGCTGGAGAATCTGAGATAACAAGGTGTGGAGCTGGATGAACACAGCAGGCCAAGCAGCGTCAGAGGAGCGGGAAAGCTGACGTTTCGGGTCTGGACCCACCTTTTCTGAAGAAGGATCTAGACCCAAAATGTCAGCTTTCCTGCTCCTCCAATGCTGCCTGGCCTGCTGTGTTCATCCAGCTCTACACCCTGTTGTTTCTAATTGCTAAGTTTTGAGGCAATGCAAGAACAAGGCAGTAAAAAGCAGTGGAATCTGCCTTTGTTAGGAAAACAGAACCTTGCAATAGCATATTAATGGCTTACTGTGTATCCACCTATTTCTGAGAAATATAACTTGACAATGTCCAGAAATCATCTCCACTCGCAACAATGCAATTCTTTGATAATACTATTGTGTAGAGATAAATTGGTGCTGAGAGCCTGCTGTATGATTCTTGGGTCTCTGGTGTCACGTGTTTATTAAATAACAGGATATAGCTGTCTCATACAGCTTTTCAGACTGTAATGAGCAGTAAAAAGTCATTGTTCTTTTCAGGAAACTAGGCGTCCACGAATTATAGTGTGATGTGAGTGCCAGCCAGAAAACTTGCTCTTCAAACTCAGCATGTTTATCAAGACTTTCAAATAAGTAGGAAGGCTGAATATGTGATTAACTACAAATGTGTCAGTCTCCACTAGAATATTGTAAATATTGAATCTAATCTACAGTATGCTTGCATTAGATTAAAGAAAAATTCTTTAGAATCCAGGATAACATGTTTTTTTTGACTGTTTAGGAATTTAGTTTGCTTTCTTGCTCCTTATCCGCATTTACTTTTCATCAAATTTAGTTACTTTTAAACAAAATTGTGCCTCTCTGTAATGAATCAACAATTTAAAACAAAAATCAAACACATTATGTATAAAAAGGATGAGCTGCCCCCCCATGCAATGAAAAGGAAAATTACCTCCATGTTTCTAATCAAAAGGTATATCAGGTTTTGTGAAAGTGTGTATTTATTAGAGTGTAAACTTTTTACGCAAGTTTTATTTTTATTGGATTAAAATTCTGAGATGGAAATTTTGGAGTGAGTATTATTTTTCAAGTTTTCTTTTGAAACCTTAATCCTGCAGTCTCCAATTTCACAGCAGTTGTATTGGAATCTACTACTGTGAGCATATCCTATCAGTTAGACCAGAAAACGTGCAGTGCATTTCGATTTATACCTGCGTGGAATTTTCTTGAAAAGAAAATGTTGGCATGTACCAAGATAGACCCAGCTGTTATACTTGATTGAAAAGCAGACCGCTGGGATACAAGCACACCAGCAATGAGGTATCAGATCAACGGGATAGCTTAACAAATAAAAGAGAAATTAGCTGCTTATGCAACTAACCATATCATAATTTCTCCAGAGACCTTTGCTGTTCATTTCCTGAAAATTTCTCCTCTTCTCTCTCGAAGCACAATATATGTTCAGGCTTTTCATTTAAACCAAAGGTAAATTGTACTTTGCGTGTTGCACTTTCTGCAAGCACAGTCACCTTCCCTGTCTTCTGACTTACAATCTTGGTAAATTGCAAAATAAATGCGCATCTTAACATGCTGATGGTAGCAAAAGACAAACACGTTTTGCCCAATCATGGTGGGCTTTTATATGTAAATATTACCTGTTTCCCCACACTTGTACAGTTCATCCTACTGGATCATATTTTCTTCGTATGCTGCATTAATTTCATGTTAAGCTAATGTTCTGAAATAAAACAGATGGATTAGAAAAATATAACATGAATGGGAACATTAATACTAGTTTTAATTCTAGAACTCAACACAAGTTTTAAAAAAAAATTATTCATGTGAATTGGGCGTTGCTGGTTAGGCCAGCATATATTGCCCATCCCTAATAATAGCCCAGAGCATAATTCCTGCTGGCTAGCCAGAAAACAAAAGGGTATTCTCCCCTTGTGTATCTCTAAGCTATAATTACAATGCAGCTCCTTTTAGCAGAATTGGCATCAGTTCAAACAATTCCAGTTGTAGTGGTCTTATGTTCAATATTTTGGTAAGGTGATGGAGGTGTGGAAGCCCTAATCTTGATGGAGATTCCACATTCCATCACTAATGCGATGCACTGTGATCCCTGCATCGTATTTCACTCTCATCAGCAGTTTTTTTTGTCTGAATTGTGCGTCAGATTGAGGTTGCATGCCATAAATTAGCAACAGGTTTTGACACTTCTTCAGGTACAAAATGTGAAATTAAGTGATCTGCAATAGCAGCTAGACTTGGTAAAAAACAAACTTGTCAAAATAATAAAGGTCTATTATTGCAAGCAGTTAATGGAAAACTCACTGATTACTCCATGCATCTACAAATCATTCAGAATAAATTTAATTCCATTACACGCATTCTTGTCTTTTTTATTTCATTCACAGATTGTGGGCGTCTCTGGCTTGACCAGTATTTATTGCTCATCCCTAGTCGCCCAGAGTGCGGTTGAGTGTTAACTATGTAGGTCAGACCAGATAAGGATGACAGTTTCCTTCCCTAAAGGACATTAGTGAACTAGATGGATTTTTCTGATGCTTGACAATGGATTCATGGTCATCTTTACACTCTTAATGCCAGACTTTCTTTAAAATTGTAATTTGAATTTCACCATTTGCCAGGGTGAGATTTGAACCGAGGTCCCCAAAACATTCCCTGGGTATCTGGATTAATGCATCTAGCAATAATACCGCTAGGCCATCACCTCCTCTAAATATATTTGCCGATATATTTTAATACACCTTTGGTGATTGTGTGTTACAGATTGCTCAGCGTTGAGACACTGTGCCAACATACACACTGATGACTATGAATGGTGATGGTAGAGATTCCAAGGTCCTTTCCATCATATGGTGGACAAGGATCTCTCTTGCCTTTACCTACTGCCATGGACATATTGCAAGGATTTGCTGCTTAATATTCGATCCGTTTAACTTTATTAAGAACCTACTTTACTTGACCACAACATTCTGGGTTTTCAAAACTAAAACTTCTGAATGTGAAGCAGAAACACTCAATACTCTACCACAAGATCTCCCACGTTCACTTTTAAGCATTAGTAATGGTTGATCTATTTGATTTTATCATCATAATTTATTGCTGGCATGTAACTTTAATCTTCCACAAGTAGAAACATCATCCCTATGTTAACAATATTAAAACCTTCCAAAAGCTGAAAGATCTCACAAAGTCACCCTCTCTCCTTTCTTGACTCAAGAGAAAAGGGACTTACCCTATTCAATCTTTTATCATTTTATTTCTGTGTCTTTAGCAATTTTTTTTTTTAGTACTTTTGTTCAAACCGTGTACACAGTATGCCATGTGTGATTGAACTGAAGATTTATGTAGGTTTACTCCGTAATTTTCTCTCGTGGGAGAATCTATAATTAGAAGTTCAAAGTTTAAGATTAAAGGCACACCCACTGAAAACAGGAATACAGAGCGTTCCTTTTTCTCCTAAAGTGTTGAGAGTCTTTGTAATTGCCTTCCACAAAAGGCAGTGGATGTAGAATCTTAAAATATTTTTAAGATAGAGGTAGATAGATTCTTGGTGAGCAACGGAGTGAAAGATTATCAAGGCTATGCAGGAATGTAGAGTTCACATTAAAATCAGATCAGCCATGATCTTATGGAATGGGGGAATCAGGCTCTGTTCCTTGTTTGCATGTTCAAATGTTCTCCACTTCTCAATTTTATTTCTCTAAAAGGTGAACTTTAGTGCGTGGTTTTAATGGCCCTGTTAGCCTACATTACTATTGCTAGTGATTTGTGGGTCTGTATTCTCAGTTCCGTTTGTTAGAACAAAAGCAAAGAACAATGTAACACAGGAACAGGCCCTTCGGTGCTCCAAGCCTGCGCTGCAACATTTTGCCCCTTTGTTCTTAGAAAACAAGAAACTAAACAGATTCCAAGTAACATGTGACCTATTTTTCTCTCTAAAATGTAATGTTTTAAAGATATTTGCCAGGGACTAATTACATTCCCATTCCACAAGTTTATTTCCACTCTTTACTGGTGCAGATTTGTAATTGCTTGCAATCCTTGTCAGTATTGACTATCCTTCTCTGTTTGATGTCGTTGACAAATTAAGAAATTGTCTTAGTAATTCTAGTCTAGATCATTAATATAAATAGTAAGTAGCAGTGGCCTCAACACTGATCTTTTTTTCCATTTTCTACCACCTGCCACCCTTGAGTAACTAACTACCCTCTAGTGTTAGAGATAAAAGGTACTGCAGATGCTGGAGAATCCGAGATAACAAGCATGGGGCTGGATGAACTGTGTTCATCTCTACCCTCTAGTGTTACTCTGTCCTCTACCTGCAACCAGCTGATTAATCCATGCCAGTAACTCGTTATTATGAGAATTTCTGCCTCATTAATTACATGTGGTAAAACTTTCCACGTGCTAAGAACTTTTTGTTCCATGAGGTTAAAAATCTTCCATCTTCTCCTTTTTGATCTACACTAAAATTACTTCCTCCTGATGTCTCAATTTTGAGATGTTTTGTTAAAGCACCACACCCCCCAACCTGCCTGAGATTGCCTAATAACGTAGATCATGAAATCAAAACCGAAACCAGGCTGAATTTTTCTGGCTCCGTGCTTGAAGGGTGGCAGGCAATGGAACTGGGTAAATAGGACAAGTAGAGTGGGACAATTTCCTGACATCAGAGAGCTTCTCCAGGACAGACTGGGAATTGGACCAGCTATCCATTCCTCAGAGGTAGGGCAGCAGTTAGGCTGGTTAGGGCCGCTGGACATGTGGCAGTTAGATGACCATCAGAACTGATGGTTCCATGACTCATTGACAGGTTGCAAATGTATAAGGTTCAAGTTCCTGCTTGATGAGTCTGTCAGCACCAGATTATAGAAACGTAGACGATAAGAGCAGGCTCTTTGACCCCTTGATTCTGCTCTGCCATTCAATATGATCATGGCTGGCTGTCGAGCTCAATACCCTAATGTGCCCTCCCCCTTGTTCCTTTAGCCACAAGAGCTGCATCCACCTCCTCTTTGAAAACTCAAAGTTTTGGCCTCAACTGCTTTCTGTGGTAGTGAATTCCACAGGCTTGCCACTCTCTGGGTGAAGATATTTTTCCTCACCTCAGTCCTAAAAGATTCACACCTTATCCTTAAACTATGAACCCTGGTTCTGGATTCCCCTACCATCAGGAACATCTTTTTTGCATCTACCCTGCCTAGTCCTGTTAGAATTTCACGGGTTTCTATACTAATCCCCCAGTGAATATAATCCTGACCAACTCAGTCTGTCCCAATACATCAATCCTGCCATTCCAGGAATCAATTTAGTAAATCTTTGCTGCATCCCTCTATAGTAAGAACATCCTTTGTCAGATAAGGAGACAAAAACTGCACATAATATTTCAGGTGTGGCCTCACCAATGCCCTGTACAATTACAGCAAGCAACTCCTGTTCCTGTACTTGAATCATCTCACTATCAAGGTTGTTTATTTCTTCACTGGTGCACAGACCACCAAAGATGTTTCCTTTCTAACGTGTCCTTGTGATCCACCACCTGCCTCAGCAATACCCACTTCTCCCAGTGGAACTGCTTTGCCTCCAGAGGTGCTGGTCTATAACTGATTTGTTAGTATTAAGGGCCTGTCCATTCTCGTTCAAAGGATGGCAAACATGGAGGTAACCAATTAGGAGATAGCAATCTTCTAGGAGGTAGCGCTAGTACCTCTGTCAGTAATTGTAAGGTGTGGGAAACCACTTGGTCTAGTATCAGGGTGCAAAAAGCCACGAAGAAATCCAGGCCCTTATTTCTGATTCTCTGATCAGAAATGGACTGTCCTTACCTAGTAGGCCACTGGGAAACTGAAGGCTTATAATGCTGATGATGGAGTTCAAAATACTGTGTTTCTGTTGACTGTAAACTATCAACGAGAAACATATAATTTAAGGTAAAACATGTTAATTCACTGTTAGGCATAGCAGATTGCAGCTTTCTGTCTCTGGCAAGCCACAGCCTGGCCCCATTTTACAGGTGTCAGACAGGTTTGTCAGAAACCTCAAACAGAAACAGAAATTGCTGTAGAAACTTAGCATGTCTGGCAGCATCTTTGGAGAGAAAGCAGAGTTAATGGTTTGGGCCCCAATGACCTCTTTGTATTTTTCAGTTCTGTTAATTCTGTTTGGAGGGAGACAGAGGACTAATTGGATTAGACATTTTTTGAAACTTTTTGTTAAGTTAAAAATATGTTAAGTGTAACATGTTAAAGAGAGGAGATATACTGTTTTTTCAAGTTGAGGATCACTAATTCAATTAACATCTAAATGGTTTACTTATCAAGCTACCAAAAGAAAAAGCATCTTTCCAAATCCAAACTACGGTTCTATTGCTGCATGTTGTGAATGTTTATCTGATTTCTCGTGTTTCTGTATTCATTTGAAAACTTTTATTGTTTCTTCTGGATGTTTCCTAATGCAGTTATATTCTGACAAGAAATTGTTCATTACCTACAGTCCTGTCTAATTCCTGCCTCATCTGAAAGCAAGGAGGAAAGCTTGGGCCCCAAGTCATTGCTTTCAGCACTTTAGAGTCATAGAGATGTACAGCTCAGAAGCAGACCCTTTGGTCCAACCCATCCCTGCTGACCAGATATCCTAAATCAATCTAGTCCCATTTGCCAGCATTTAGCCCATATGCCTCTAAACACTTCCTATTCATGTATACATCCAGATGACGTTTAAGTGTTGTAATTGTACCAATCTCCACCACTTCTTCTGGCAGCTCATTCCATACACACACCACCCTCTGTCAAAAAGTTGCTTCCTAGGTCCCTTGTAAATCTTTCTCCTTTCACCTTAAACCCAGGCCCTCTAGTTTTGGATCCCCTGCCCTTGGGAAAAGACCTTGGCTATTCACCCTATCCATGCCACTCATGATTTCATAACCCTCTATAAGGTCACCCCCTCAGACTCCGATACTCCAAAGAAAAAAGCCCCAACCCATTCAGCCTCTCTGTTTAGCTCAAACCCTCCAACCCTGGCAACATTCTTTTAAAGCTTTTCTGTACTCTTTCAAGTTTAACAACACCTTTCCTTTAACAGACTCATCAGTTTTATTTTCAGCGATTTAACAATTGACAAGTGGTTCACCAGTAGGGGTGAACAATATTGAGTATTTTGGCTGTTCAAGAACAACATTTTAACCATAGTGAACTTTGAAAGCTTCAGGTGAGGAAAGAAAGTTGAATCTCTGAGGGTGCAAGCAGAGTTATGAATACTTTTGACATCATCTTATCACTTAATTTCTTCAACAATATTTCAGCTGTCCCTGCTGTTCGTAAATAAACCTTATTTTTGCATACAAATATTTTGAGCCAAGAGAAAATATTGTTCACGAAACCATATTTTAGATGGGATGTACCATGGTCCCAAGGCATTATTTGCCCTGAAACAGCACCATGTATCAACATATTGATCATTGACTTTGTTGTTGTTCAAAATGGTAGCCATATTTGCTTACAAAACTTTAATGTTATGTGAATTAAAGAAGTGATAAAAGAAAATGTATTTCTATAAGGGGCACATTCTTAAGGTGAGAGAAATGAGATTTAAAAAGGACACGAGGGGCAATTCTTTTACACAGAGAGTGGTTCGTGTGTGGAGTGAACTTCCTGAGGAAGTGGTGGATGTGGGTACAACTACAAATGTTTAAAAGACATTTGATAGGTGCATGAACAGAAAAGCTTTGGAGAGATAGGGAATAGGAGCAGGCAGGTGGGACTAGTTTAGTTTGGGATTGCGTTCAGCATGGACTGGTTGAACTGAAGGATCTGTTTCTGTGCTGTATGACTCCATTTAATTACAGTAGTTAATATATGAGTGCATCTAACTAAGAACATGATTGAATGATTTTTGCATTTTGGTTAGTAATTATCGGCCTTTATCTTTGTTGCATCGAAACACATATTGACTGAGAATAGCTCACCTAGGATTTCTACATCTGATGAAACCAAATAAAAATGGTGTGGCTCCTTTGAAAGAAAGTGACAATAGGTAGAAAAGAAACTCCAAGCCAGGAAACTTGTCTGAAACTTATAGTATTTTGTATGCAGCCTTCTGGTTGAAAATTGGCCTTATGTACCTACATACCCAGCAAAGCCCTATAAACGATCAAGATAATGCATATTGTTACATCGGCCTCACAGGAGATCAAGATTGAAAAACGAGGTGAACATTTGATAAACAAATGGTAGGAATTTTCCCCTCCCCGGTGTGACATGGGCATTAGTTAAAAAATAAGTTGTGGATTATATGGCAATATTAAAAAAAAAGAGTTTCAATGTTAAAAACATCCTTCTCTTGAAATGGCGACTTCACAATCTCACTAATAAGTGGTAATGATATTATCTCCAAGTAATTGCATTTCCTTCATCTGTCTTATTTACTTGTGCTATGCAAAGGTGTCGTTTCATTTTGAAATGGGCCTTTTCTATATTCATTCTTGGGATTTAGGCATTTCTGGTTAGGCCAGCTTTTGTTGCCCATCCCTAATTGTTCATCAGATAGTTAAGTGTTAACTAGATTGCTGTGGGTCTGGAGTCACAGGTAGGCCACAGCAGGGAATGATGACAGCTTTCCATCCCTTAAAGGGCCTTTGTGAACCAGACGGATTTTAACCACAATCACTTGTCCTTACATGATTGACATTAGGACAGCTTTTTATTCCAGATTTTAAGTTGAATTCAAATCTCACCAGATGTCATGGTGAGATTTGAACCATACCTCCAGAAGTTGAGCCTGGACTACTAGACTAGTAGCGTTACCACTACAGCTCCTCCTCCACATCATTTGGCTTACTAGCACAGTTTTACTGCCCAAGTATTGTGTGAGAACTTTGGTTCTGCAGTAAACATTTGGATGGGGTAACACGCTTCAAAATTCCTTCTGAATGTATGACATTGACTTTTTTGAGAAGCCTCCATGTGGCTCTGTGTGAGGCCTTGACATGAAGCTTCATTATAATGGATTTGAGGTCTCAGGAACCTATGCAATAAAATGGTGTTACGCTTTCTTATCTTACCTCACAATTTAACTGTCCACATGGACATGGATGCTGTGACTGGTGTCCTTGGGCCCTTGCTCCAAATCTGAAGGTAATGTCAAAGGAAAGAGCAAATTGACAGCAATACTAGAAACCTCCAGCAACTGCCACACTGCTACTGATGGGAGAAACAGCAGGAGAAGCTCTGCCAAGGAGGTAGGTGAGAATTAGATGACCCTGCATCGAGAGGACGCGTTGTCATTTTCTTCAATTCTCTGAAAGACAGTGCAGATGCTGGTTGAGGAAGTCCAAGGTCATCGCTATGTGCTCTGTGCAATATTGAGAGTTGAAATTCATGATTCTTCATGATGTGTGTGCACAGTTTCAGTGTTAGAGTGAGTAATGGGGCTGACAGTGTGAGGTAGCAGAGAGGAGATGGTAGTACATACCCTCGCAGCATACTAAAGTCATTCCTCCTGTACTTAACTCAGGACACTACACTGAGCCAGT
>JAHRHZ010000112.1:39191390-39221767 GCA_024137785.1 Ginglymostoma cirratum
AAGGGCCCTGTTAACCTCAGGTGCACCTATGCCTCAGACATTAAGCTCTAGCTGAGAGAGCAAGGATTAATTCAGGGAGGAGTTTGACAGCACAATTGGCAAAATCTCCAGCACTGATGACTGTAACTTCATGGTGATGTCAATTCTGGAGTTAGTTCCAGCTACTTAGCTTGGCCAGCATGAACAGGGTATCAGGGAATCAGCAAGCTGACAACAATGAACAAAGCTTCCTGGGCCTGAGCCATTGCTGTGAATCAAACCATACCACCTGTTCTGGAGATGCCTGAAGCCATGACACTGGCCAGATCTCATCATCACCAGACATTGTCTCTTCAACAGAGTGCTCATCCACCTTTTGTGACCACGGTGCAGACCAATCAGTGACCATCCACCAGTGAGTAGCAGTGTCAGGTTTCAGCCAAGGAAACTACTATTCCAAGAAGAAAGTTCAACTTTGGATCAACAATTGCTATGTCACTGACCTGGAGAGAACCCAGGAAGTTCCTCCACATCGATCAATGCTGGAGTACAGTGTCAAACTGGGATCATCTGTGCAACTCTGCACTCACACACCGCGTGGGAAAAGAAATCAGAGGAATACTGACAGATTTGATGCTGTTTGGAAAGAATTGGAGCCAATTATGCACAATAGAGGAAATCCCTAATTAAATCCAAGTAAGTCCCCTGGAAACAAAATCTCGCTGCTCTCAGAGCTGCCTGAATCAAATCTCAGCTGATGCTTAGTGCTGTAGCCATTAATACTGCATATTACTTGCTGTTGAAGCCTGAGATGTGAAAGCAATACACCAAGGAATCAGAAAGATGCAGGTCCCAGCAATAATGAAATCAACTGCCATAAACACAAACACTGAAATAGCAAGCAGTTGGAAAGATGTGTGGAGTACCTCAAACTGTAAGCAACAGAGAACGTTAGCAGCAAGACAACTGTCAGCATTATGGATGAGTTATTCAGCAAGTATCCACCTTATCAAAGCTCGACGAGGGCTTGGTGGTCTTGCCAGTAGGAAAGCCTGAGGAAATGTCGGCATTCCACCTGAAGTGATGGAAAGGCGGAAAAAGAAAGGCAGTATATCTGTAAATGCATCTCTGAAGGAAGGAACGATACATGATGTAGACAACTTGTACAAAAACAACGGGGTTTGCAACAATTGCCAAGGTACCACCTTACTGAGTGCTGTGGGGAAAGGCAGTTTGCAGAGCAATATCTCATACCTTAACCCCGAAATTTAGTGCAGCTTCAGAACTGGCAGATCAACAGCTGACAGGTGATTTTCTCATAATTACAGTAAAATTACTACAAAAGCATACATCACTCTACGTTACTGTCAGAGTCCTCACTGAGGTCTTTGATCTCATCAGCAGAGACCGACTCTTTAAACTTCTGTGGAAAATAACCTGCCCTCTTGGACACCTGATCATTTTTCCTTTCTTCCCACAAGGTGCAAAGAGTTTTGTCAGCTATAATGGGACATCATCCGACACTTTGGAGATCAGCAGTGGTTTAAAGCAGAGCTGCGCCCTAGTGCCAAGTTTCTCTATAGCGAATTTTTCACCAAGCTGCTGTTGTACAGTTTTGGAAACTCAAATGAGGGTGTCCACCTGTATGCCGGAGCTGACAGCATGCTGTTGAACTTGGCAGGAATGCACATAAAGGACCACAGTCTGCAATGTTATAGTCCAAGAGTGCGTAATGTTGTAGTTGAGTGTGTGTAACGTCATAGTCTGAGAGTAGACTGCAGTTCAGTCCCAGCAGCAGGTGGATCAGTTCTCCTGAGCCTTCAAGCTGTTTGAACTGACAGACTGACAATACGTGTCAGGCAGAGTAAGGACAGCGTAAATGTACCAGGCACAGCAATTCCATCAACATGGATGACCTCGCTCTGCACAGCATCATAGTTCTTGGATCAATAACTCCCAGCAACCTTTGCTTTGCTGCTAAGATCAGCAACAAGGAAGCCAAGACTTGAGATGTCATGTCAAAATTGAGAAGTCAAGTGTGGACTAACTACAAACTAAACAAAAATACGACCAAGTTTGTGTTTTATGCACTGACCATTACCGTGGCAAAACATGTACCACTTATACAAGCAGAGAAAAGCAGCTGAACAGCTTCGTCTCTATTGTTAAGATGAATAATGGGCATCTCCTGGTCGACAAAAACAGTTGAATATGGATTAACACCAGCATGCAGGGATCACCAACATGTGTATTCGAGTCGGTGGTGACACCATTGACTGGGTCTTATGAAGCAAATGGATGATAACTACATCCCCAAAGACATGTTCTCTATGGTGAGCTTGGCATCGTCATGAGACCAACAGTTACCTTGTGAAGGAAGCCCAAATCTCTGATCAGAGTGCCTGAAGATGAGCAGTTAGGAAAGGCATGAAAAAAGCAGGGGACAACAGAAATGACCAACAGAGATCAAGGAGCCTGCTGGAAGGAGAAACATATTAGTTGATCTTGGGTCAAAGCCATCTATCTGTAACAACTGTGGTTGGAGCTGACACTGATGAATCAGCCTCTGAAACCAATGTTTAATCTAGAAGTGACATGCACCCTGGGTGCAATCCATTACTTCTCAAGACAGATGGAGTGCAACAAAAGTTCACTCAGTTGATTTCTGCAATTAAAGGAACGTCCTATGAGGAGACACTTGAGTAGAATGAATCTATAGTCTCTGGAAATTAGAAGAATGAAGGGGACCTCATTGAAACAAATCCAATTCATGGAGGGTTTAAAAGGATTGATGATGGGAAATGTTTCCATTAGCTGGAGACAGCTCCTCTGTGCATGATATAAATAAATACAATAAACTTTAAGTTAACATTCAGCAAATAATTTACAGGCAGTTAATTTTTATAAAGTGAGGATCATTTTGCAAAGTGCTTTTCAGTCAAGTACAATTGCAATGTGTAGCAGCTTTAACATGTGGCAAAAATCCTGAACTGGAATTTTCCATGCAGTGTTTTGCTCAAGTTTTATTTGGCTTTTATGTTGTGTAACTGTTCCTGTCCTACTTCATATTGTGAAATGTTTTTGTTTTCAAACAGGGAGATGTGCTTCTCTCAAATCTATGTGCCAAGTTATGAATTATTTTCAAATACTGTTTTCCTCTGCCAGAGACATTGACTTGTCTTAGATAATGTGATATTAACTTGTTAAGATTCTAGTTAAGTTTAATTTTAGAAAATGAAGAGAAAATGAGGAATGCTAGTATCAGGAAAACATTCTGACTTAGTTCTACTGGTAGGAAGCTTAAACTGTCCGGAATACATCAGAAATTTTAATGAACTCTGTGTGTATAATCTTCCAGCTATTGCTGGAAAATCAACCATAAAAAATTAGACAAGTGTAATACGTAGATAGTGGTGCTTCAGATTTTGCTGGCCTATTGAGAGATGAGGCTGGATATTACGGTTAGCAGTGAGGTAAGTGCGTTTGTGGCTGACCTCAACAAAAGTTGCCCGCAAAGATTTGCATTCTGTGGCATGTTTTTCGTCTTTCCTGATGGCAGGTTTAATCTGACAGCAGTAAGTTGATAAGCAGTAAATCATAGAATCCCTACAGTGTGGGAAGAGGCCATTTGGCCCATCAAGTCCACACCAACTCTCCGAAAGCATCCCCCCTAGACCCAGACCTCCCACCCCATTCCCGTAACCCCGGATTTCCCATGGATAATCTACCTAGCCTCCACATCCCTGGAAATTATGGGGCAATTTAGCATGGCCAATCCATCTAAACTGCACATCTTTGGACTATGGGAAGAAACTGGAACGCCTGGAGGAAACTCATACAGACAAAAAGAGAATGTGTAAGCTCCACACAGACAGTCGCCCAAGGCTGGATTTGAATCTGGGTCCCTGGCACTGTGAGGCAACAGTGGTGACCACTGAGCCTTTGTGAAAAGTGGAAGATTGTGAGCGAAAAGGCACAATGCTGTAAATCGCGTTGAAGTATCGTCACAGACAGCACAGCTGCAAGTTATAAACAAAACAGAAGTTGCTGGAAAAGCTCAGCAGGTCTGGCAGCATTTGTGATGAGAAATCAGAGTTAACTGGGGAAAGGTCCCTGGACCCATCACAGATGCTGCCAGACCTGCTGAGCTTTTCCAGCAACTTCTGTTTTTGTTTCTGATTTATAGCATCTGCAGTTCTTTCAGTTTTTTACAGCTGTAAGTTAACTGCACTTTACTGTTCATTTTTAATTTAATTTTTCAGATAGCAAAGTAAATCTTCTGTAGGTGGGATATGAGTGACTGCTATTGATATCGGTTCAACATTTGGCAGAATGTAGCATCAAGGAGGCTTAGGTAAAGGGGGTCAAGGGCAATATGGTTTGGGGGATAGTGTAAGATCTTTCCTGAGGCGTGTTAATAAGTTTGTGGATGACACCAAAATTGGTGGTATAGTGGACAGTGAAGAAGGTAATCAAAGATTACAAAGATATCTTGACCAATTGGGCCAAAGGGCTGAGGAGTGGCAGGTGGAGTTCAATTTGGATAAATGCGAGGTGCTGCAGTTTAGTAAAATGAACAAGGGAATGATTTATACAGTTAACGGTAGGTATTGGGTAGTGTTGTAGAACAGAGAGACCTTGAGCTTCAGATACATTGTTCTTTGAAAGTTATGTCACAGGTAGACAAGGTGGTTAAGAAGATGTTTGGCATGCTTATCTTCATTGTTCAGACCATTGAGTATAGGAGTTGGGACATCATGTTGCAGTTCACAGGACGTTGATAAGGCCACTTTTGGAGTACTGTGTGCAGATCTGGTTGTCCTGCTATAAGAAGGATATTACTTAATTGGAGACCATGCAGAAGAGATTTACCAGGGTATTGCTGGGACTAGAGGGTTTAAGTTATAAAAACAGGCTGGATAGCCTGAAACATTTTTCACTGGAGCATAGGAGGTTGAGGGGTGACCTTGTAGAAGTTTATAAAATCATGAGGGGCATTCATAAGCTGAATAGCAAAGGTCTTTCCGCAGGGTGGGGGATTTCAAAACTACAGGGCATATTTTTAAGGTGAAACGAGAGAGATTTAAAAGGAACCTGAGCAGCATCTTTTCACACAGAGGGTGGTTCATATATGGAATGAACTGCTAGAGGATAAGATAGATACATGTACAGTTACGACAATTAAAAGACATTTGGATAAGCACATGAATGGGAAAGGTTTGGAGGGATATGGGCCAAATGTAGGCAAGTGGGAAACTTTGTTGGGTTGGACTTGTTGGACCAAAGGGTCTGTCTCCATGCTGTTTGACTCTATGACTCTATGACTCTAGACCTAGCTTAAAGGATGATGGTTTTGGTCATTGGAGGTCAATCATCTCAGTCATAGAACATCACTGCAGCAGTTGCTTAGCGTATTGTGCTAATCCCTACTCTCTTCAGCTGTTTCATCAATGTGCAAATTCAATCTACATCATGAGGTCAGAATAATGATATTCACTGGTGATTTCACAATGTTTAGCACTATTCACATCTCCTTAGATAATGAAACTGTGGTCCATACGCCACAAGAGCTGGACAACATCGAGGCTTGTGCTGATACGTGGTAAATATTATTTGCACCGCAGAATTGTCAGGCAATGACCATCTCCAACAATAAAAAATTCAACTATCACCCCTTTAATATTCAATGTCATTACCACTTCTGAATCCCACACTATCAAAATCCTGGAGGTTTCCATTAACCAGACCAACCTGAAAATTATGTGGTATTATGAATCATAGAATCCCTACAGTGTAGAAACAAGCCCTTTGGCTCAACAAGTCCACACTGACCCTTGGAGCATCCCACCCAGACCCATCCCCTTATAACCCACCTAAGCTACACACCCCTGAACACTACAGGCAATTTAACAAACCTAACCTGCACACCTTTGGACCATGGGAGGAAACTCATGCAGACACAGGGAGACTGTGCAAACTCCTCACAGACAGTCGCCCAAGGGTGGAATTGAACCTAGGTCCCTGGCGCTGTGAGGTAGCAGTCCTAACCACTGAGCTACAGTGCTGCCTGGTATAAATCATAAATGCTGTGGTGAGTAACTCAACTCTGAACTCTTTGCAGACTGCCCACTATCTACAAAGTATATGTCATGAGTGTGATAGAATACTCACTACTTGCCTGGATAAGTATAGCTCCAGCAACATTCAAGAGGCTGCTGAGGATAAGGAATCCCAGTTGATTGGCACCCTTTCCACTATCTTACAATCTCTATCCTTTCACCAAAGATACTCAGTGGCAGTAGGGCATTCCACCTGCAAGATGCCTGGCAATAACTCACTGGGCCACCTTCAAAAGCCCTTATAAACCCAAAACCATCACTACGCAGAAGGACAGAAGCTGTTGATGTATGGGAATACCACAACCTGAAAATTCCTCTTTAGCCAGACACCATTCTGACTTGGATCCATACGATCATTCCTTCACTGTTACTGGATCAAAATGCTGGAACTCCCTTCCTAACAACACAGGTGGCCCTATATCCAAACCACTGCAGCAGTTCAAATGAGCAGATGACCACCACCTTCTAAAGGATGCTCAGATATTGGGCAATAAATGTTGGCCCAGCCAGTGATGATACATCCTATGAATGAATAAAGAAATATTGAATTAGATTGAAGCTGAAGTATCAACATAAGGAAACATTGAGAATGTATTTAAAATATGTTTATCATAATATAGGCTTAAAATTCCATACCTGTAATTTACTTCTACAAATAATTTTGAACATATTACGCAGTTCAATAATATGTGACTTCTTCAATGGACGTTCTTGTCAATTGATAGATTTAACATTGGGCTATAGAATGGTGTCTTAACAACGCACCCTATTGAGAAATGTAGAACCAAAGACACAGCCTCTGGGAGTGAATGCTCATGGGCAAGCTCCAGAAGTTAAGTGCAGTCCTAACTTTGAGAGTTTTGCAATCTTTACCAGGAGAAAATAAAAGACAAGGCAATATCTAAAGGATAGGGCCAGGAGGACTAGAATATAAAAACAGGGATGTACTTCTGAGGCTTTTTAAGGCTCTGGTCAGACCACATTTAGAATATTGTGAGCAGTTTTGGGCCTCATGCCTCAGGAAGGATGTACTGGCCCGACAGCGGATCCAGAGGAGGTTCGCAAGAATGATCCCAGGAATGAAAGGCTTAACATATGAGGAATGTTTGAGGACTCTTGGTCTATGTTCGAAGAAGATTAAAAGGATGAGGCGGAGTCTAATTGAAACATACAGAATGCTGAATGGCCTGGACAAATTCGACATTGGGAAGATATTTCTATTAACAGGAGAAATTAGGACTCGAGGGCACAGCGTTAGAGTAAAGGGAAGACCCTTTAGAATGGAGATAAGGAGAAACTTCTTCAATCAGAGAGTGATGAATCTATGGATTTCACTGCCACAGAAGGAGTGGGGGTGAGGCCAGATTTAAGATAGAGATAGATAGTTCTTGTTTGTCAAGGGGATCAAAGGTTACAGGGAGAAAGCAAGAGAATGGGGTTGAGAAAATTATCAGCCATGGTTAAATAGTAGAGCAGGCTAAATGGACTGAATGGCCTAACTTGTGCTCCTGTGTCTTTTGGTCTTAATAATTAAGGTTTTAAATTTTACCTGGAGGTGTTTTCTATCTTAAATATTCCTATATATATTTATATATTCTTTAGTTATCTCGAGAGGTACATGTAAGGAGAACTCTGTATTGTGTGTGAAAAGAATGGCTTTTGATTGCTAACTTAGCTTATTTCATATTTTGTCACATTAAAACACTTTAGCAGGGAATACGTTACTGACTTACAATGTGCTGTCAATTTGATGGCTGACTTTGAAACAATTCCTGAAGGAATTAGAGGGAAGAAGGGTTCTCAGTGAGGTTCTCCCACAGTATGAATTTAGGAGCTATAAATATAAGCTTATCAAATAAAACCTTAAATGGACACTTTCCTGTAAACTAAAATGGAGCTAAAATGTCAAGTGGCTTTTTCTTTCCTGCCAATACACAAACTGAGGACGCTGAGCTAATCTTCGTGTCTGGATAAGTTTTGATGTATTCAAAGCAAATAATTCTTCTTGTGGTTACTAACTACACTCTCCAACTAATAAAAGGACTGCTTTCATAATACCATTCCAGACTTTTTGATTCCAAGTTTGCAATGCAGAAAATGGGTGTGAAGAGTTCTATTTTAACAATGTATGGAGATAGGGGATAGCCGCGCTCTATTATCTGACAATGGTCTATTTAAGGACAATGGAAAGAAATACTTGGCAACTGCTCGGGGGTTAGATTTTAAATGCACCTTCTGGGCTTGTTTTGGTTAAGGTGGCAGGGTCATGTAAAATTGGGCAGATGCCCCAACCATGTTGTTCTCTCCATTTGCACCTGACTCCCATAACAGAGGGTGGACATAATTGACAACCAGCCCATCTAAATGAAGGATCAGTTGACTCCAATATTATATTATCTTGTCAAAGCCATCATTTGATTGGCATGGGCAGCATGTTTTTCTAAGAATGGTTTTGAAGGACAGGTAGGAAAGAGAAATACCGTGTTGTTCTGTGTGCACTGGGGACATCCCTCCCTCTGAGATGGCAGCCATAGAGACATAGAGTTGTACAGCACGGAAACACCATTTGGTCAAACTCGTCCATACCGACCAGGTAGCCTAAAATAATCTTGTCCTATTTGCCAGCTTTTGGCCCATATCCTTCTAAACCCTTCCTATTCATTTACCCATCCAGATGCCCTTTAAACCTTGTTATTGTACCAGCCTCTACCACTTCCTCTGGCAGTTCATTCCATACCAACCTCTGCATGAAAATGTTGTCTCTTTGGTCCCTTTTAAATCTTTCCCTCCTCACCTTAAACCTATGCCCTCTAGTTTTGGACTTCCCCCACCCCAGATAAAAGACCTCGGTTATTTACCTTATCCATGCCCTCCATTGATTTTATAAACCTTTATAAGGTAACCCTTCAGCCTCTGACCTTCCAGGGAAAATAGCCCCAGCCTGTTCAGCCTCTCCTTATAGCTTAAACCCTCCAACCCTGGCAACATGCTTGTAAATCTTTTCTGAGCCTTTTCAAGTTTCACGACATCCTTTCTATAGCAGGGAGACCAGAATTGCACACAATATTCCAAAAGTGGCCTAACCAATGTCCTGAACGGCTGCAATATGACTCCTAACTCTTATATTCAGTGCACTGACCAAAAAAGTCAAGCATACCAAATCCTTCTTCACTATCCTGTCCATCTGCTGCTACTTCGTAGCTTTTCAACTAGATTTTCAAATCTACCCCACCACCTATGCTCCCCCCTCCTGCTAAGGTGCCAAACCCTCCCTGCCCCAGACTTAGATTGTTGCTGGGACCCATTGGGCCTTCTTCTGGGGCTAACTTTATCCCAGCAGTAATCATTATCCAGCTTTGGTGCATTCTGAGACTGCTGGAGTTACCAACCAGTCAGATCCATGGAGTGGAACCTCCTTACGCTGAGGTGCAGAAGCCCCATCATTACTGACATTAGCCTGCCTGCTTGCTCGCCCACCCACAACATGTTATCGCTGGTGAACATGCCTCTTCTGAGCCTGTAAATTAGAGTCACCTTTTCACACCCCACCTCTTTCCTCAGTAATTTAACTGAATGCAGTGATTGGAATGTGGGACAGGTGGATCTCATTGAGTATGAGATCCCTGATTGGAGTTGTTGACTTAGGCCTATCAGGGAGCCCTGGCTGACAGATATAAACTGGAGATTCAGAGAGTCTCCTCATTCTAGGGACTGGCTCTGAGTGGGGCCAATCAATCCCCATGTACTGTGCACATGTAAATAAAGGGTGACTTGGTGATGGGATACCAGCCCCTGTGCAGTTATTTCACTGACCTAAGATTTTGATCAAAGTTTTTAATAAGAAAGTTTTGGATCAAACAGAGACAGAACCAACTATGCTAGCAAAGATGACCATACTTAAGAAACACCAGTTTTGAACAACACATAGACAGAGACATGAGCTCTCCATGTGATGACTGATACCAACGATCCACCTCAGGGTTTCATCATAGAAAGCTTGGCTGGAGTGGAACAAGAGAAATCTACTCCTGCAGAAATAAAACAACAACAACTCTGTCTTCTTCATCGTCCAGAGCTTTTCTTAACCAAAAAATGCTTACAGGCTTGCACCATTTCATGTCTTCCCTCCACAGGAAAATCAATGAAACTCTTGAGATTATAAGTCCTAAATGTATGCCGTTTTAATTGTAATTCTTATCTTGAATGTTTAGTTGTCTGTATGAGCAGGAAAGTGGGTACACTCAGGTGTTGAAACATTTAGCTTATTTTAAAACATGCCGTGTCTGATCTTGACAATTACAGCACTCAAGTGAAGATATGTATTTGAAACCACACTGTCATTAGTCACTCACTCTGTGGTCAACCCTTTCCATCACTTTATTGATGATCAAGAATAGCTAGAGAGGACAGAATTGGCTGATTTGGACTTATGTTACATTGTGTGGATGGGCTGCATACAGACGACTTTCCTTACCAGGTAGATGTTATCCAATTTTATCTGCCAAAGTGTTTCATGATAACCCGTTAAGCAGTGACTATTGCCTATGTGAAACAGATATTGTAATTCAAGAAGAGGGTGTTAATCGCAAGGACTTGTAGAAATTATGCTTGTGCACCATTGAATATCCTACCTAAATGGCACTTCCTGCTGAAGCAGAAATATCTCTCAATCTTTGAATGTTTACCATGGTTGTGCTTATTTTAGAAGTTTGCCATCAGTGCTCAACCAGATGCACAAACTAAATTATTTCCACCAAAACTGCCCCTCACCCACATTACCCCAAAATCAACTATCACTCAGTATGGACCCAATTTGTATCTGTACAGGGAAAATTGTTCAACCATACAGGAAGAGTGCAGAACATAAGACCATAAGAAATAGTTCATTCAGCCCCTCAAGCCTGCTGTGCTATCCAATAGGATCATGGTTGATCCAACATTCCTCATGTCCACTCTCCTGTCCTTTTCCCAGAACTGTTGATTCTCCTTGAGGCACGCTTCAACTACCTTCCACCAAACAGTAAATTAACCAGCCTGCAAATGAACTGGTCTGTTACCAAGAAGGACAACTTGGCACATTTCAGTATTTGCTGGAATCCTGTGGGTACATAATATGTCCTATATCGAACCTTCTCAATTTTCTTTCTATTGGTATAAACAAAATGAAGTGTGGGTGGGTTCAATAAAGACTGGATGACCTGTCTCATCAGGTTTTGCATGTCACTGATTGGTTCTGGACAACGATCACCTCAGATTGCAGCAAGAACTTTGAGACTCCAAGCAACATTTTGAAAGACTCTGCACATATTTCTTTTCTCTTACAAAGGCTGCGCGAACAACTGTTGTGCTGTCAATATGTAACTTTCATAAAGCTGTTTATCTTTGACACTCAGCCTGGTTCTTATCCATCTAAATGGAGGCAGGAATACACTTGACTTATACAGTAATTTCTAATAAGAGACAACACCTAATTAACCACGATGCGAGGTAGTTTCTGCAAACATCAAGTAATTATACAGACTTGTGACATGGAATGGCTTTGTGAGAAATCATCTGTCACTTTAAACACCAGCTGAGGCATGTGAAAAAGACATCATTACATCAGCTGTCCATTTACTCTTACAGGAGAACATGATGGGTAATTTCTTCAAACTCTTTAGCAAGTCTGTTGAAATTATTTGTCTGAAAAGAAACTTTGGTGATTTACTTATGTAATAAATCTGAATTCTTCCAGAAATGAAAGTGCAAAAATTTAAAGCGCGCTATTTTCTGTAGTACTAGCAGCATTATTTGGGGATCACATAATTACAGAAGCGGGCCATTCAGCCTAATATATTTGTGCCAGCAGTTGCTTTCCACATGAACATGCTGCCATTTCACTTCATCCAGCTCTTTCATTTGATGTTTCTGATTATATTATATAGGGATCTGGTAAGGCTGAGTTAAGGTTTTGGTCAGTTCTGCCAACGCTTTGAAAACATTCCTTTCATGTCGGGTTTATAGAATCCCTACAGTGTGGAAGCAGGCCATTTGGTCCATTGATTCCACACCAACCCTCCAAAGAGCATCCCAGCCAATCCCCATTAGCCTGCATTTCCCATGGCTAATCCACCAAGCCTACACATCCCTGGACACTATGAGCAACTTAGCATGGCCAATCCACCTAACCGGCACATCTTTGGACTGTGAGAGGAAAACCATACAGACGTGAGGAGAACAAGCAAACGCTACACATTTACCCCACGGGGTATTGAATCCGGGTCCCTGGCACTGTGAGGCAGCAGTGCTAACAACCGTGCAACCATGCCACCCATGGTGAGCATTAGCCCATGAGTTTAATGAAGCAGGTGTATCAGACTATTAAGTCTGAATGTAACTAATCACTGTTTAATAATGACAAACCCTGATTCAACTGCTTTCTGCCTAACCTGTAAACACCTGGCAAAAATTGACATCTCATTTTTGTGGAGCGCTCCCCAACTATACATAACTCTTTATGCACCATTCTTAGAGGGATTCAGTGGCCTTATCAATAAAGTATTTCCTCATCCTTTGCACAGTCTCAATTCAGAGATTTTTTTTAGCTCGAAACATCCTATTGAGTTTTTTTTTGTTCTGTGGGTATATACAATGACTGCTGTAACTCAAATATTTGGTTTCCATGTCCTCAGCTACCAAATCTGTAAGAAAAAAACATGGGGAAGTTAATTTTAGATTCCACACTCCCAACCTACTGAGCCAAAAGAACATATTGGAAATGTCTAACACCAATCCCCAAAGATATTTAATGGATAGAAAACCACTGTGGACATCAACCCCTTTAAATTCCTGAGGTGAGATCCTGTTGTACAGTGCTCTGAAGTTAAACAATACACAGCAGTGCTGCTGAAACTGTTCAATACCTTGTTTGCGGTATAACTTGATTGACATCACATCCACTATTTTCAACATTCAATCCCTTCACCATTAACGTACAGCAGCAGCAGCATGTACCATCTACAAAATACACTGCAGCATCTCAACCAACCTCTTTTCACAGCATCTTCCAAACCTATTACTACTTCCATCTAGAAGGACAAGGCCTGCAGATGGCAACATAGAGGAAAAAACATTTGTGCTGTCTGAGAGAAGAGTATTGATCAGTTGTCAAGTGAACTTTGTTTGGTAACTCCATTTTCAAGGAAAATACAGCAGTGAATGATGATTGACTGATAACTGCCAGGCTTTCTTTAGATTTCAAATCAAGCAGGTTGACTGTGTGGTCAAGACATTGCATTGAGACATAAACCAGTGAATGACTGTCATTTATTTGACTTGAAACAGGTGCAGTGTATGCAATTTTCCTGCTCCTCTGATGTTGCCTGGCCTGCTGTGTTCCTCCAGCTCCACATTGTGTTAATGTGCTCTATAAGAACATAAGAACATGAGAACTAGGAGCAGGAGTAGGCCATCTGGCCCCTTGAGCCTGCCCCGCCGTTTAATAAGATCATGGCTGATCTTTGAGACTCAGCTCCACTTACCCACTCACTCACCATAACACTTAATTCCTTTACTGTTCAAAAATGTATCTAGCTTTGCCTTAAAAACATTCAGTGAGGTAGCTTCAACCTCTTCACTGGGCAGGGAATTCTACAGATTCACAACCCTTTGGGTGAAGAAGTTCCTCCTGACCTCAGTCCTACATCTGCTTCCCTTTATTTTGAGGCGATGCCCTCTAGTCCTAGTTTCACCTGCTAGCGGAAACAACCTCCCTGCCTCCACCTTATCTATTCCCTTCATAATCTTATATGTTTCTATAAGATCTCCCCTCAATCTTCTGAATTCCAATGAGTATAATCCCAGTCTACTCAGTCTCTCCTCATAATCCAACCCTCTCAACTCTCAACTATGTATTAATGTGGCTTCTGGTGCTGTAGTGTAGATGTCTATGGCTCCAGTGGGACATTGATGAATAAGCTAGCAATGTTAATGAAGTGGAGGTGAAGTGGATGAATGGACAACATGCAACAATCACCAGATAAGTATGGTCCCCTCCCAGCGGGGGAACTCTTCAGCAGTCAAGGACATTCAGCCTCCGATCTTCCAGTAAACATCCTCCAAGGTGGCCTTTGAGATACACAACAATGTAGAAACGCCGAGCAGAAACTGGCAGCCAAGTTCTGTACCCACGAAGACTGCCCCAGCTGTGATATTGGGTTCATGTGTAGCTATATGTGACCCTTCCCACCCTGTTCTGTATCTTCCTTACTGTCTTGTTTTGACACCATCACCTTGATAGATTGTTATAATTTCTCTGCCTTAATTAGTTTGTAAGTTTTGGACTACTTATTACTTTGGTTAGACCCTTGGCATGCGACTCTTATACCTATCATATTATTCCAGTCATTTGGTTTGTCTCCAGTATCACCTTATTTTTAATTTTTTATAGTTATCCCTCTGCCTCACTCAGTTGGATTATAGGTCATCCCTTTGCTTGTTATTCAGCTGTTGACAATCCATTCATATTGTCTGACACTTTTGATCACTTGCAGAGTCTAACTATTCGACACTCCACTCACACCATTTGTATGATCTTTTGATCTCTCTGCCCTTGATCTCTCTGCCTACAAATTCTGTGTCTGTGTGCTTCTCTCTCACTTCACCTGATGAAGGGACTACGTTCCAAAAACTTGTGATTTCAGGTAAACTTGTTGGATTATAACGCGGTGTCACGTGATTTCTGACAATATGAATGAACACAATGGACAATGCTATTGATTTGCATGTCCTGAGTGGTCTTCAAAAATGTGAAGGGATCCTTTACTGTGTAAGTCAAAATCTTGCTTAAAGTTAGTTGTGTCAATTCACACAACCATTTAGCTAGTCCACAGTACGCAGTAGCAGTCAGCAGGAAGGTAAGGAATAAAGGGACATCATTATTGTGTGTCCTGGCAGCCTGTACATATTCTGATCCAGTGAGCCATGATCCTATTGTAGATATCCCCCATCACCTTGTTGATCATTGATAAATCCAGCTTTTAACTTTGTAAGATAACAAGCATGGGGCTGGATGCACACAGCAGGTCAAGCAGCATCATTGGAGCAGGAAAACTTGACGTTTCGGGCCTAAACCCTTCATCAGAAATAAGCTTGTTTTTTGTAAGTGTATCTGGTCATATAGAGGCAAGTCCAATGGTAACAAATTTAAAACCTGCCATTAAGAAAAGCCTGAACTATACCACGGCAAACTGGATCTGCTATGACTGTGTGAATCAGTGTTCATTGAACTTATGATCTCAGCAACTTGCACAGTTGAGTTCAATTTTAGCAGCACAATGTACGTCCTAGAGAAAATGGTGTTGCCATGGAATCCTTAACACCAGCAAACATCTTTGTTAAATTCCATGAGAAAGGTGTCTTTGATGCAATGACACCTAACTTCCTTGTGTATTTCCAATGTGAAGATGATTTGTCTGCTATGTTTGAATCTGCTACATGTAAAGGTTTCCTTAATGGATTCCATTCTGTGTTTTATTACACATTGAAATGGAGCAGTCAGATGAGCTCCTTTTCCTTAATACTCTAGTTGAGAAATTAACCAAGGGTTTCTCTTTGACTATCTCCAGGCCTTTAGAGAGAGGTTGGCATCGTGGGGGATACAGTACTTTATTTCCCGCTCCAAATCTCTTTTGATTTCATCCTTTCCCTTTCCTCTACCTACCCCTCACTTTTGATGGTTTGCATTGCTTGTAAATATTGAATTAGCCACACCAATGACTGCTGATGTTGGTTAAAAGGGAAAAAAATGACAACTATCTACAGCAAGCCTACCTTCACTGGTCAGTACCGTTTAGATTCTTACATTTCCAAATCCTCAAAGTTTGGCCTTAATGACAAGCTTGTGAGCAGAGTTCAAGCCATTTGTTTACTACAGTGTGATGCTGAAATAGGTTCCACTTGAGTCACTCAGTCGGCTGAACAGTAGTTTATGATGCAGGGTGACACCAACAGCTTGGGTTCAATTTCCATTCTGGCTGAGGTTACAATGAAGGACTGCCTTTCTCAACTTATACCCTTGCCTGATGTATGGCGACCCTTGATTTAAATCATCACAAGCCATTGTCTCTCTCTCTCTCTCTAATGAGAGACCACCCCGCTGATTTGGTAAGACTATGGAGATTTTAGCTCTTACTTGCATCAAGGCCACTGTGCTTGATAATGGAGACTCTGATTACATCATCTCTTACAGTATCATACACAAACTCATGAAAAGCTCTATGGCCTGAATTCTTGATCCTGAAGAGTACCCAGTTCAGCTCAGTTTACCATGGAAGGGTAAGGTATATCAAATTTTTGAGCAACAGGTAAAGTTAGCTACTTCTTGGTGCTACAATGTAGTAGAAACATTGGTTTGTTTCCACTAACAGGATGCTGCCGTCAAGTCATAAAGACATTCTGCCTATCACACAAATGAGCAATGTGGTGCATGAATTCCAGTGCAGTGTGCGATGCTAGCTATGTGGGCTCTATGTCCCAAAGCCAAAAGGATTGTATCAAACAGAGTGTGCAAAGAATACACTGACCAACCAATTTTGGATGATCATTCAGGCTCACAGTATGGTGCAATTCTGTAGACTAGGAACAAAATAGATTAACACACATGGCTTTGTATTTTTTATAGACAGCAAAAAAGTGTGCTCATGTTATGCCTGTTTCGACTCAACCTTCTCAAAATAGGTGGCAGTCATCACTAATTCTGATTGATTGAAATCTAAATAAAATCTGGCAGTTAACAGTCAATCATCATTAACTGGTACAAATGCCATGGCAATGCCTATACTAATCAATACCAATCAATTAGCACTCTTTTCTCATATAATGTTGATTTTCCTCTTTATTAACATTCCCGCAAATTGTCCTCATGAGTACCAGACAAACATCCTCAACAAAATGTATCTTTTTTCATTAATGCTCACAATTGGAAATATTGTAAGACATTAATTTTTCTGGCACTTTTCATCAAGGGGACCAAAAAAACTTTTAGTAAAGTTCTAGAAAAATCATTTAACCATCATTTTTCCAACATTCAGTTTAGTTTACTAAATAACAGTTCTGAGAAGTCTATTATCGTTTCATTATCATCAAGTCTCTATAATTTGATTGTTACTTGAAAATGCACTGAAGTAGAGAGGCAACTATTTCAATTGTTTTCAATTCTTCTTTTTAAATTCTTCTGTAACAAGAGGACTGCTAAATGGCCAAGAAGTTTGAAATAGTGGCTCGTGAGCTTCACTAACAGGCAGATCCTGGAATTAATCCATTGAAGAACTTTATAGCTGGAGGCAGCAGACCATCTGTGTTTTGTAAATTGAACATCTGAAGTAATGCACTTGGTGCTATTTTGTAGATTTTGGTTACTGTGACATTCAATGCAATGACTCAGTCAGTTGCTATGCTTTGGAGAGAGATTTATTACGGTGTAAAACAAACTCTGCCTTCAGCTGCTTTAACTGTTGCTTTACCCATTACAAGAATAGTGCATTGCAACTACATTTCCTTAGGGATCTGGGTGACATAATGGGCCTGATAATGGTGTGGTGAAAGGATCTGAGCAGGGCTTAAGGGGCTGATTGGGGCATCAGAGTTCAAGCTCCCGGTCGCTGTCCAATGAGTCGATCTGAAATGTGTGGCAGTACAACCTGTGAATGAATCTATGCAGATGTGTCTAAGATCAGAGGGTTTAAGGTAGAGTAAGTGGGTTAGAGGGGATCTGAGAGAAAAAAATTCACCCAGGAGATGGTAGTTATGTGAAACGTGCAGCTCAGGAGGGTGGAAGTAGGTACTCTCACAACATTTAAGAAGGCTCTAGAGGAGAACTTAAAATGCCAGGGTTTAAAAGGGTACGAGCCAAGAGGAGGTAAATGGCATTAGCGTAGTTGATGTTTGTTGGTCAGCATTGACATGGTGGGCTGAAAGGCCTGGTTCTATGTTGTATGACTCTCTATGACTCTATGACAATGTGCAAACTTTGGAGAAGCTTCAAGCTCAGCTGTTATATATACAATCAGAAAACAATTGCTGGCATCCCTTTTTGGTTTCCTTCAGGAACAACCATCATTTGATTGGGTTATGGAGTCTAGTGTTGCCTACACAGTGTTATTCCAGCGAATGTCGAGGGCTTGCCAGAGAGGAACAACACAAGGTGGGAGAACGGGTCAGTAAAGGCCGATGCTACTGGTTCATGTTCCAAGAATTTTAGATTTCACTTAAGCAACAATTTTTAATAAAACCACTCAGCAGATTTTGAGGTGCAATTTCCAGCAGATGAACCAATCAATCATCTTAATTGTTTGGTGCATTTGTTTATCTTCCACATAAGACCTTCTCACCATCAATTAAATGCAACATCACAGTAATTATTGTTCTGACATATGCCAGCCTTTGTTTGCAGAAGGCTGGAACTTTCAATTTAATTTTCCATCTATTGGTAATTTCCATTTGGTAATGCAATGCAATATTTTTCACTAATTTATCAATGCCTTTCCTCTTGAAATAAAGCTTATGTTAACATCCTTGGAACTTATTCATGGACATTTAAATGTGCCTCAGGAGAAAGGCACTGCTGAATTTGTTTCATGCTACAAAAAAAAGCAATTTAACACAGGGCTTCATCCTGTAATTGATGAGCCTCCAAAGTTCTCCGACAATCTTTGCACAACTTACTGGCATTGGTCTGCTGCTCTGCTTTTTGTGCCAGTGCAGATCCAATTTTAAAACTGCTTTGTGCTAGTTACAGCTGGGAAAATTAAGAGGCTGTTAGAAATTAACTTACCATGGATACAGGAGCAATAGGGACATTGGTTTTACACCATCTGCATATTGTCAGCAGGAACTGATGAAAGCTCGAAGTTCAAATTCTCAAATTCAACCAGGCCAATGAGTTATTTAGCACTGTCTCAATAATGCCTGAAGACCCATGTTTAATTACAAGACTATTTAATGGGTCCGGTATGGGTACTCATTGCAAGGAAGCATATTCTAATCTAGTAGTCAGAGCGATTTGTTTATTGGTACAAAGGCCATTGTATTTCATTATACACATGAAGGCACTTATGAATTATGGACTTTTTCAGAAAAGCAGAAGCTTCCCTAATAATTCAGTCAGTTTGTCCATGGAATAACGGATCAAGTTGGGTTCAGATTCAGCCCTGAGTTGGCTGAATGCCTCAGTTAATAAAAGGAATAAAGTGCTTTCTCCTGTGTCAAAGATGCACACTTCCTGTAGGATAAAGATGGGAACAGGTTTCATTGTGATGTCTCCCTGTGGTCAAGTAGTCTCCTAACAATGATAAATGTATAATCCCCAAATAGCCCAGGTTTCAGAATGCAATTGTCACTCAGAAACAATCTCCAGAATGCAAATTATACTTTAAAGGTAGAAGAGGATTAATCTGGAGAAATTTAAGAGACTACAAAAGAAAAGTCATGAGAAGCAACAATGAGTAAAACCTAAATTATAACTCAGGGGAGGTTTGGAGCAGGAGGAAGAGTAGACTGGGTTAAAATTCAGACTGTACTGTGTCTGTAATGTTTTCAAGTATCCTTTTGGACAAAAACAGTGGGGAATAATGATTTACCTACTTGGACCCCCAGTTTACCCGTGGTGTTGGAGCTTTGCTCTGAAAGGATATTTTAAAGATTGCCTATTGACTGTACACAAAATAATCAAAGTAAATTTTGTTGCCTCAATTTCTTTCTGAAAAATGCAACAACATAAGCAGGCAAGGTAATTTAATTGTAAGAAATAATAAAATCTAAAATCTGACAAGATATCTATTACATTTTAACTGCACAGATATATTGAGGAACAGCTGGGTCTCTACAAATCATGTTAAAAGGAAGAGTCCAATTGGCAAGAAAATAAACAAAAAAAATGCCTTTGCTGCTTACTTGTGAGATAATATAAGACATTCATGAACCTCCTTAACAATTCTCTTTCCACAGTAAAAACAATAGAAGCACAAGTCCAACATGATGTGTGGAGGACACCATCTTGGTAAAGTGTTTACGTATGTATGTGAAGGTAGATAAATCCCCTGGGCCGGATGGGATTTTTCCGAGGATTCTCTGGGAAGCTAGGGAGGAGATGGCGGAGCGTTTGGCCTTGATCTTTGAGTCGTCATTGTTTACAGGTTTAGTACCAGAGGACTGGAGGATTGCAAATGTTGTGCCCTTGTTCAAGAAGGGCAGTAGAGATGACCCAGGTAATTATAGACCAGTGAGCCTTACGTCTGTTGTAGGAAAAGTTTTGGAAAGGATTATAAGAGATAGGATTTATAATCATCTAGCAAGCAACAATTTGATTGGAGATAGTCAACATGGATTCGTCAAGGGCAGGTCGTGTCTCACAAACCTCATTGAGTTTTTTGAGAAGGTGACCAAGCATGTGGATGGGGGTAGGGCAGTTGACGTGGTGTACATGGACTTCAGTAAAGCCTTTGATAAGGTTCCACATGGTAGGCTATTGGAGAAAATGCGGAGGCATGGGATTGAGGGAGATTTAGCAGTTTGGATTAGAAACTGGCTTTCTGAAAGAAGCCAAAGAGTGGTGGTTGATGGAAAATATTCAGCCTGGAGTCCGGTTACTAGTGGTGTGCCCCAAGGATCCGTTTTGGGACCACTGCTGTTTGTCATTTTTATAAATGACTTGGACGCAGACATAGGTGGATGGGTTAGTAAGTTTGCAGATGACACTAAAGTCGGTGGAGTGGTGGGCAGTGATGACATTAATCACGTATAAAGCATGATTCTACTGTTGCCATTTTTCTTCTTCTCACTCTAATCAATAGATTAACTTGAACCTGACACAACAGAGCTTGTAGATGCTTGGAGCTCTCCTCCACAAATGGCAGTGAACACCGGATCTGTGGTTAATTTTAAATCTGAGATGGATCACCTTTTGTTATGCAAAGATATTAAGGGAAATGGGCCAAAGGCAGGTATTTGGAATTAGGCCACAGATCAGACGCGGATGAGGTGTTGGAAGGCTGGAAGGTGGCTAATGTTGTGTCACTATTTAAGAAAGGTTGCAAGGAAAAGCCAGGGAACTACAGACTGGTGAGCTTGACATCAGTGGTGGATAGGTTGTTGAAGGGGATTCTGAGAGACAGGATCTACTTGCATTTGGAAAGGCAAGGACTGATTAGGGATAGCTAGCATGGCTTTGTGCGTGGGAAATCATGCCTCACAAATTTAAATGAGGTTTTTTGAAGACGTGACTAAGAAGATAGATGAAGGCAGAGTGGTAGATGTTGTTTACATGGTCTTTAACGAGACCTGTGACACGTCTGCACGGTAGACTGCTTGTTAAGGTTAGATCACATGGAATCCACGGAGAGCTAGCCAATTAGATACAAAATTGTCTTGATGGTAGGAGACAGAAGGTGATTGTAGAGGGTTATTGTTCAGACTGGAGGCCTGTGACTAGTGTTGTGCTGCAAATTTCAGAGCTGTGTCCCCTGTTGTTTGTCATTTACGTGAACAATTTGGACGAAAATGTGAAATATGGCTAGTAATATCACAGATGACACCAAAATTGGTGGTATAGCGGACAGTGAAGGAGGTTATCTAGGGTACAACAGAATCTTGATCAACAGGGCCATTGGGCCAAGGAATAGCAGGTGGAGTTTAATGCAGATACATGTGAAGTGTTCCATTTTGGTAAGACAAACCAGGGGAGGACTCGTACAGTTAATGATAGGGCCCTGGTGAGTGTTGTCAAGCAAAGACACCTAGGGGTGCAAGTACATACTTCCTTGAAAGTGGTGGCACAAGTAGACAACGTGGTGAAGAAGGTGTTAGGCATGCTTTCCTTCATTGAACAGAGCACTGAGTGTAGGAGTTGGTACATTATGCTACATCTGTACCGGATATTGGTAAGGCCACGTTTGGAGTACGGTATACAATTCTTCTTGCTCTGCTATAGGAAGGGTGTTATTAAGCTGGAGAGGGTGCAAAAAAGGTTTACAAGGATGTTATCAAGATTGGAAGGTTTGAGTTATAAGGAGAGGCTGGATAGATTGAGACTTTTTCCCCCCTGGAACATGGGAAACTGAGGAGTGACCTTATAGGGGTTTATAAAATCATAAGGCGCATAGATAAGGTGAATAGCAAAGGTCTTTTCCCAGAGTAGGGGAATCCAAAACTAGAGAGCTATGTTGCAACAAGGAACATAATGAAACATTATATTAGCAGGCTCAAGCAATGTTTCCACTGCTGGACTGCTGTGGAGGAGCCCTGCAGTACTCAGTTGAGAATTTAATTTGATTTTTGGTAACACATTGCATGTATTTCAACTTGACAATTAGGTGAGAAGCTAAATGTCATGAGAAAAAGGAGGAGCAAGTGAATGATGATGAGGGTGAAGTGGAAAGGAGGTTCATTGTTGACTAACCCCTTCTAGTGGCCTTTACATGATCAAATAATTCATGCGAGATACCAACAACCTCAACCACACCATTCATGTTCACCAGCAATCCCAAAATATCCTGACACCATCATTATGTCATCCTGTTTCCAACACAAAAACACCGCAAGAAAACACATTGCCCAGTTCTGGTCACCCTGTTACAGGAAGGATATTATTAAACTGGAGAGGGTTCAGAAAAGACTTACCAGGATGTAGCCAGGAATGGAGGGTTGGACAGGGAGAGGTTGAATAGGCTGGGATTTTTTTCACTGGAGAGTATGAGATTTAGCGGCGACCTTTTAGAGAGGTTTATAAAATCATGAGGGGTATAGATAAAGTAAGTGGCAGGTGTCTTTTCCCTTGGGTGGGGGATTTCAAGACTGGTGGGACATATATTTAAAGTGAAAGGAGAAAGATTTAATAAAGACACAAGGGGTGTTTTTTAACACAGTGTAATTTGTGTGTGGAATGAACTTACAGAAGAAATGGTGGATGTGGGTACAGTTTCAACATTTAAAAGACATTTGGGTAAGTACATGAATGAGAATTGTTTGGAGGAATGTGGGCCAAACACAGGCAGGTGGGATTGGTTCAGTTTCTTCGGTGTGGACTGGTTGGACCAAAGGGTCTGTTTCCGCGCTGAATGACTCTATGACATGATTTATTTCCAAATTTATAAATTCAATTATGAAACAATGTATACTTTTGTAATCACTTTGTGCATGACTTCCATGTGCTTTTGCTGACCCTTGTCCTCCTGAAAGATGCTTTGCATTGACCAGCATGGTTAGTGGGAGGCGTTGACTGTCACTGGGAGTGACGGCAGATGGCCTTCCAGGATGATCAGGGCAAAGAGAGTCTAGCTTCAGACTACCCCATCTCAGCAGTGTGGGCTAGCTGCCTAACAGGTACTAGCTGGGTGATTGGGAGAGCAGAAGGTATGCGAGCTGGAATGCTGGCACCCTGAATGAGGACGTCTACTCCCTTCATTCCAGGAGTTACAATCCTGGTATTAACTTCCTCTAATACCGGTTCATATGCCTCCTGTGTATGCTTGGAGAGCTTCTAGTCTGCTTGTGAATATAAACTTCTCTCCTCCACTCCTTGCAGTAAGACATCTATCGCATTATCAGAAAATCTTGGCTCACCCACTTTTGCAAATTTAGCTATCTTTTAAACTATCACAAGTCCATCTCTGTTCACTTTATAAACAAATTTTCCACTACTTTTTGATACTACACAGACTTCATTATAAAGGTGTAGCTGTTTTTATATTGTGCTTTTGAGTTCCTTTCTTGATGCTCTCAGCTATGAAAAGCGTGGATATTTTAATACAATAATCATTTAACAGGAGCAGGCAGCACTGGTTTAGTGTAGTGACTGAGTGAAGGCTATTTGTGTAATGCAAACCCCTTGTCTATTTTCTGAAGTGAGCCAATTTAACCTCCCCTCAATCCCTGATAACATTCTTTTGTTTCCATTTAAGTTTCTATGCATTCTCTAAGATTGTGTGGGTCTGTCAAGGCTTAATACTGAGGAATGAATTAAGTACCATTCAGTTCAATGATGTCATATGGACTCAGACAGAAAAATAACTGCAGACCTCAAAGGAGTTGGAACTGTATAGACCTTTGCTCAGACCACAGTTGGAGCACTGTGTGCAGTTCTGGTCACAACACTATAGGAAGGATGTGATTGGATTCGAGGGGGTGCAGAGGAGATTCACAAGGATGTATGCTTGAGATGGAGCATTTCAGTTTGATAAGCTTGGAATGCTTTCTTTGGAGCAGGGAAGGTTGAGTGGCAACCTGATTGAGTTGTATGAGATTATGGGGAGCATGGATAGTCTGAATAGAAAGAAGCTGTTCACCTCAGTCAACAAAAAGGGAGCATAATTTTACAGTGAAAGGTTGGAGGCTTAATTGGGATTTGAGGGAAAGATTTTTTCACCCAGAAGGTAGTGGGGGTCTGGAATGTACTGCCTGGGAGGGTAGTTGTGGCAGGAAATGTCACAATCTTTAAAATGTACTTGGATGAGCAGTTGAAGTGCAAAACATTCAAGGCTTTGGGCCTAGTACAGGAAAGTACGATTAGTGCAGGTAATAATGTATTTTTGGCAGTACAGAGTTAATGCACCAAAGTGTATCTTCCGTAGCGTATGATTCTCTGAGTAGGACCTAACATTGAGGTCTCTCTCCTCCCTGCCTGGAGGAAGGGGAGAACAGCTTTACATCGGGCTGTTTCATATTCCACAGGAAACAAGATTCATCTACATGATTCATCTCCGTCTTAATAACAGGGTTTATCGTTCTGAAGTAACTTTATAGCTGATTGCTAATGTACAGTAACCATTTTGTTTGTCATCATTTGCGTTGGGAAACTCCTGATCTTTGCCAATATTTCGCAGAAGACCTTGTGGAAATGGTAAATTCAAACTCAATCTCACTTTGCTGCTGGGATCTATTGCAGAAAATTGGAATTATTTTAATCAGCCTGCTCAGACATGCTATGAAACACCTCTGCACAACTTGGGCCTCCTGGCTCAGAGATAGGAACATGACTGCTGTGCCACAAAAGTAACTCAAAAGCACATATAACCCGCAAAAGCGTCAACTGACCATCAAGATAGACTGCTTCGATTGGATAATTGGATCAATATTCATTGAAGCTGCATCAGGGTAAGACAGGTCCTCACAGAATACAGATTGATTTTCAAATGACCACCAAAGAATGTGTTATGGTAAATGAAAAATGTGTGCTGTGTACTGTTATGAAAAATGGAGACGTAAAGGAAAGGCATTCCTTTCACGGTCTGTTTGATTTTCTACCAATTAAGATCAATTTCACCCAGTTTGCATTGAGCAGCAAAATTGTTTCACAGGAATTATTTATTAAGTTCTCATTCTGATTTAGAGATTTTTTATCAGAACCGGTGTAAACCTTGTCATAGTAGTACATAATGTCTTCTAATTGACACTTCTCTTTTCATAAAAATCATCAAACCTGGCCATTTATCCAATTGTTTCTTGCGGAACATTGTTGTTTTCAAGTTACTGGCATGTTTACGTAATCTGGGAGATTTCGTTTGGAAATTGTATTTGGTATTATACTGTATTATATTGAGGTTTAATTGATTTAGCTCTGCTGTTTTAATTCCTTTCTCTGCTATTTTAAATACTTTGAGCACTCATGTGTAACTATCATTTGGAATAATTAATAGACCAATATGCTCACCACTTTTTGTCAATTGAAGAAAACAGCCTTCATTTTGTATTTTATGAATAGTTAGTAACTGTATTGCTTTTCCAAGGATATTTAGCTGCTTTGTTAAGTCAATTTTAATTCAAGATTATATCATTTCATTTCATCTAATTTACTTGCCCAGAGTTTCATGTGTTTCTTGTTAAATGAAAGTGAGCTGATGAATGGGGAGGGTTCGAATCTCACATCCACTACACTGCAAGCATTTGTAGGAGCATTGAATTACAAAAATTTAAATGTAGAAATTCCATTCTCCATGGACTGATAAATGTTTGCTGGATAGATATGTTTTACAATGATAAATGATGTGATTGATATCAGATAACAATAAAGCTCTTTCATTTAAATTAACTATACTTTCCACAGCACGCACTTCTGGATAAAGTCTGACATATTGATGAATGGTGCTGTCAGGTCAGGAGAATGCAATTACCTCTATCATTAACATTTTGATGCATTCGTTTCAAAGTCATCTTATTCTTAAAACAGGAATGATTTCAGCTGAACATATCATGTTGGGTAGTATTACTCACTGCATATGGTCATTATAAAGTGCACTAATCAAAGCCAGAGATTTTTATATAAATTGACAATTGAAAGTACAAAGCAGACTCTTTTATGACCTGACATTTTATACATTATTGGCTCTTTGGCTGGATTATGAGTCAGATAGACTATTAATTGAGATTTACTCCAGTTTATTGGTTTTGGTCTACTTCTATAAAACAGTGGAGTTTGGTAAATTAATTTCCTTGTAGCTTATCTAAATTACAAAGAGTCTGCGTAACCTGGCTCGTTTTCTAAGAAGATGAATGGGTGATGAGTGATGGAATGCATGCAGATAGAAACTTTGTTTGTGTCTGCTGTCAGGCCATGGATTTACATTTTAAGGATTTACAGAGACGTGCTTTCTTTAGAAACATCAATAACATTTGCAGGTCACATTCTTGACTTCATAATGGATCCAGCCAGCATCACTGGCTCACTCAGACATTGTGCCCTCAGTCAACATTTCACCTTGAACACCTTTTAAAAGCCAGTCCTCTATTAATTTAGACTGTGCATATCTTTTATATGCTTCATTATTATACAAGCAGTTTGATCATAATCAGGAAGGGACTATGCTGCTATGAAATGCACAAATAAGGAAAAGCTTTGAGAGTTTTTAGAATGCAAACAAAACTGCAACACCAGGGCTGTTTGTTGTTAGATAAGTTGGGGGTAAGGTAGAGGATCAGCAGTCTTGTGTAGATACTCACCATCATCATTGGCAGTCCCTCGTAGACAAGGATGACTCTCTTTCCACTCTCAGGGTGAGTCCAGAGTTGGCTGTACAAATCGATATGGCTGTTGCAGGCTGTATTACACCTGGGGCGGGTGGTGGTCGCAGGAAGGTGCAGGTGGGGCGTTGGTGTGGCAGTGCGCTCCTTTCGCTGTTTTCACCTGGTTTCGATTTTTTCCCGATGGCAAGTCCCAGGGTGCTCGATGCCCTCCTGGATGCTCCTCCTCCACTTTGCACGGTCTTGGGTCAGTGATTCCCAGGTGTCCGTGGGAATACCACACTTTGCCAGTGAGGCCTTGAGCGTATCACTGAGGTGCTTCCTCTGTCCACTGGGGCTTGCTTGCCATTTCAAAGCTGGAAATAGAGCACCTGATTGGAGAATCTCATGTTGGTCATGTGGACGATGTGCCCAGGCCATCGTAGCCAATCAAGGGTGGTAGATACCATTGAAGAGTCGAATGCTTGTTTGAGGACCCCTGAACAAAATTTGTCAGCGTTGAGTAGAGTGTTGGATCCGGCCTTCTCTGAGAGTGCTGTGGCAGCTAAGTGCCTGCCAATAAATGTCTTTTTTTCAAAAGCTTAATTTCATTTGTTATCAACATCACTGATAATGGCACCAACCCTGCCTATGTGTGCAATAGTTCCTCTTTGGGGCTCAATGTTTATTTAGTTTTGATTGCACCTCCACAAAAGTTCCTTTGGACATTTTCAACATTAAAGTTGATTTCACAGTATTTGTGGTTTGTGCTGAGGAATCACTCAGATTCCTAATCTCTTTTATAAAGCTAAAAAAGAACATAGCAAATAGAATCAGGAGTAGGCCATTCAGCCCTTTGAGCCTGCTCCGCCATTCAATATGATCATGGCTGATCATCCAACTCATTATCCTGTTCTCTCTTTTTACCATACCCTTTGATCCATTTAGTCCTAAGAATGCTAGCCAACTCCTTCTTGAAAGCATTCAATGTTTTGGCCTCAACTGCTCTCTGTGGAAGAGAAGTCCACCATTCCCTCATCTAAATCAGATATATATACAGTGACTAGCTGGGTCCAAGACTGATCCCTGCAGTGTCCTACTGTTCACCACTCAGAAAATGAGAAAATGGCCTGTTCATTCCTCTTAAAAAGGGGGCCCCAATCTCAACAGTAATTATTTGTGAATAAAGATTTTTCTCCCAGCGCAAGCGTAACATTTTCAGTTTTCAGTGGTCAAGTTATCTCAATGTTTTTGGCGGGGTATTTGAGTAATATCATTTCAGAAGGAATGATGTTCAAAGTTAACCAATGATGTGAAATATTCATGTCTTTGTGAGTGAGAGGGTTTTATAATTTTTTAATGAAATTCACCATTAGCGACAGGGGAGAAATGCATCAACTACAAATATTATTCTTAAATTTTCCTTTTGTTGCTATTTTTTGCACTATTTACTTATAAAATGTTTAAGTATCTATCATATGTTGATCCGAAAGTATCAATACTGTAGAGTGCCATAAATATCAACTATGATAATGTGATATGTACTTGTGGGCAGAACAGCCAAAGGAGAAAGCTGAACATCTAGGTCCTCCTCATCACCTGTATGACAATGTCAATCATATCAATGTAACCTGTAACTAGATGCTGACCTGCAATGACTTTCTTCTTGTTCAAGATAAGAACCTTTTTTAATTGGACCAATAAGTAGTATTCCTTTATTGCACTAGACCATACAGGTCCTGTAGATCTTTACATTTAAAGACCATGGCAGCTGTAAGCCTATTGTCATGAATCAGACCAAACTCCTTCAAAACATATTAAGAAGACAACCTAGACCCTAATTTTTATCTTATTTAAAGACAAGATTAAGATGCTGCATTCTATTTGGCAATTGATTGGCCAAACTACTACACTCTAAGCAAAACACACTTTATTCTTACACCACGATTAAAATGCAAACAAAAAAAATTGGCATAACTTTAACTCTATTGAAATACATGATATAAATAAGTATGTTATTTAACTGCTAGTCAACAACTGTTCCAATGTAGCAGCAGTGCATAAATATACCCTCGGCAAAGAAAAATTCCACAAAACAGATTTCTCTCACTTGCTGTCTCCTCTCGTCCAGGAGAAAGAAAAAACTGAAAGTGTGAATCTAGCAGCAGAGAGAGGACTCAAGCTTTTGCAGCAGCAGCAGAGAGAGCTGTATCTAGCAGGTTCAGCTCCAAAAACCCCAACTTCAACAACTGAAAGCAAGAACTAAAACTCTGGGTCTGTGAGAGCCTGAATCCACCCACTCCTGCTTCATTTGTATAATATTTTTTTAAAAAGCCAAATGTATTTACTCAGCAGTCCATTGAGCAGAGATCTTGTCACCAGATTTACAACACCACTCTTCAAGAGACACAGGACAGAACAAATCCCTCTTATAGGTACATATCATCACATTATAACATAACATAATGAGGAGCCCTCATTTTAGCTGAATTTACAGAAATATCCTAAGTAATTCTACTCTGTGAAGAACTTAAGGAATACTTAGGGAAAGAAAGAAACACAATCAAAATCTTAATGCAGTGCAGGATATTATTTGTTGAACAAGGTTTATAAACACAGCATAGATATGTTGAGCCTATATATAGTTCAGTTACCAAGGATGACTGGATGCATACCTGGAGACATAGGGGAAAGAAAGTGTTTTTATGCCTTTCACTGTGCCAAGAAATACTTTAAATGACAGCTAGTAATCCACAAGTACAAAATGGTATACTAATGTGTTAACTAGAAAAGTGATTCCAGTTCAGATCTGCATAAACTTCCCCACAAGTCACGTTAACATTTCATAGAATAGAATTCCTACAGTGCAGAAGAGGCCATTCAACCCATCAGGTCTGCACCAACCCTCCAGTGGAAGGTCACAATATTTCCACCATGGACTTTGGCACCTTGAATTTGATGACTTTTAACACGACCTTTTCCCATAAGCTATCACACAGAGGAATCAGATACTTTTTGTTAACGTAGGAAACTGAAGATTACAGACTCATGATGCCATCTGATGCTATTACCAACAAGTCAATTCCCAGGATGAAATCTGGCTTGATAGATAATACGTATAATTGTTTTAATCTAATGTAGAAGTCATTCAATGAAATGTAAGCACACAGGTTTGAGGGATAGTAGGAACTGCAGATGCTGGAGAATCTGAGATAACAAGGTGGAGAGCTGGATGAACACAGCAGGCCAAGCAGCATCAGAGGAGCAGGAAAGCCGACGTTTCGGGCCTAGACCCTTCTTCAGAAAAAATGA
>JAHRHZ010000112.1:39222167-39242210 GCA_024137785.1 Ginglymostoma cirratum
TCAGCTTTCCTGCTCCTCTGATGCCGCTTGACCTGCTGTGTTCATCCAGCTCTACACTTTGTTAACACAGGTTTGAAGGTTTTCTTGAACAAAAAACAGGACAAAATAAAACAAAACATACTATTTAAATCTAGAATATGATTCGAAAGGTCTTAACACACACGACAAAACAAAACTTCATCTTCCTAACACCATCACTTTGCAGAGATACAGAGAAAATGTCATTCTACGTTAAATCTTTAGGTCTGAGTTAATTGCTTCCCTCTCGTTCTAGTCTGTGAGCTGGGAAGTCTTCTTACATCAATACTCAGAACTAAAAGCTTAGACTTTCTCAGTCTTTTAGTAATCCACACAATTCCAGCCAAATATTTGTGGTCTGGAATTTTACAAGCTGAATTTTAGCCCAAGGTAATTAAGCTATCCTGTATTTGTTTGTTGGTGAGGAAACTGTATTTGCTTCCGAGCCCATTTAGGTCACATCCAAGATTTCCCAAACAGCTCTCAATCTCTGGGTTTCCAAGCTAAAGAGTGCCCTCGATAGTCCCAAACTAGAAACAAGCTCAATCCTTTCAAAGTTTACTCCCCTTGTTGTAAACTTGACAAATCTTCTATTAACACCACAAGGTATATGCATTTGCCTGCCCTTTGAAGCATAGAAGCATCAAATCCCTACAATGTGAAAGTAGGCCATTCAGCCTTTTGAGTCCACACCAACCCTCTGAAGAGCATCCCACGCAGACTCACTCCCCTACCCAATCCCTGTAATCCTGCATTTCCCATGGCTAATCTACCTAGACACTATCAGCAATTTAGCATAGCCAATCCACCTAATCTGTACATCTTGGACTGTGGGGGGGCACAGGAACACCCGGAGGAAACCCATGCAGACACGGGGAGATGTGCAAACTGCACACAGACAGTCGCATGAAGCTGGAATCAAACTCAGGTCCCTGGCGCTGTGAGAGAGCAGTGTTAACCTCTGAGCCACTGTGCCGCCCTAATACTGAATGGTTCAGCTTACTGAATGGTTCTGGAAGGACTATCCAACATGGGGCTGAACTTTACCAGAAGTCAGCTGAGTGTCTGTTTAGGCAAGTTTTAGAAGAGTTTCCCACTGTGAGCCCTGGCATGTTTTCTCACGCTATCTTGCAAAACTTGACCATTACTCATACACCTTGCCCCTATAATACCTTGCTCATCGTATCCTTCCTCTCACTTCAGGCAGAAATATTGGTCACTGTTAGAACTTCCCAAGATTTCAATAGAGTCAACATCATCTTGAAGGCCAGTTGTGTACCTCGTCAAATGTTCACAATCAAGAGCAGCCCCTTACAGATCTTGTCAATTGCATCAGACAAAGGAAAATTTACATCCAACTTTGCCAGCAGGAACTTGGAGGTCTTAGTGGATAGAGGGTTCTTGGAGTGAGCCTTATCCCCAAGGCAGAGAGCCACTAGATCAAGCAAATAGGAGTCCAGGTTACTGCGTGGACTTCCAAGACAGGAATTGTTGCCATCTGGTTCCTATCCAGTGGTTGAAAAAAATGAGAAAATTCATCTCAATAAGGCAAAGTGGACTGCTAATGATATGCCATGTACGCAGACAAGCCTCTCAATATTCATAAGTAAGAATCTCATCCCATCATTCAACACTTGTTTGGAAAGTGTGACTTTTTGACTTCAAGCTCGGGAATCTCCTTATTGTTGAACCCTCGCAATTCTGCCAACTTGCCCACACCTCTCTCTGGAGAGGAAATTCTGCCTTAATCTCCCACTTTTACTGTGGGTATTGGTGAGAAAGTTGGAAAAATGTGATGAGAGTTTAAAAAAAAATTCAGAATTACAACATTGAGGAACAGATTTCCCAATTTTCCAGTTAAACGTCAGAATATTGCGATTGAGTGGCAACTATCTTATTTCCAATCATTTGCGAATCGTTTATAGGCCAACTCACCTTATTGCTATGCACATCTAATTCATTTTTCCCTCCAAGAAACTAGAAGGTGCAAATTCCTGACATGAAACTCAGAATGGGTACTTGGTGCCTACAGCTCGCTGATTACTTGTTCTGGCCATTATCCAACTCTGTCATTGTTATCAAAATGTCCTTGAATGTTCAATGGATACCAACCTCCTTGATATTTTATTCAAAAAGACAAACCATTAGCTTCACTTTGGCAGTGGAGTAGGGCTTCTGAGCCACGGCTCGTCTGCTCTGTCCACTTTTCTTTTTGTTTCATTTCATGCTTTCACTCTTTTCTCATTTTCTTTTCTCCTTTATATTTTACTTATCTCTTGTTGAAGAGCTCAGTTGTGGTGATGGCATGGCGCCAGTAAGTAGCCCCAGCGGAGACTCGTGGTGGTGGTGTGGGAGGCGAGATTGGGTTCCCAGCGACTTCTGCACTGTCGAGGTGGTCCTGGCACAGACTCATGGCTACAGCGTTGGAGGCAAGTTTGTGTTCCTGGTGGCAAACGCGTCCAGCGTAAATTCACAGAGGCAGCAGCGGAGGTGAGTTTGGGCCCAGTACGAGACCTTGCAGCAGCTGCATTGGTGAGATGGGTCCGAAGTGGCGGCAGCTGAGTCGTGTTTGAGCTGGTGCTGCACCCTATGATATTGGTGCCATCTGCATTAGTGAGCTCCAGTGAGGACTCAGAGCGGCGAGGTGAGATGGTGCCGAAGAGTGGACAACTGTTGTTCCAGCAGTGGTCGAGCCGCTAAGGGGTCTCGTGCCTGGTCACTAGGCCCATGGCCCATGACAGAGCACTTAACAAGAGACTGTAAAACGGAACATATTTTCTTTCTTCCTTTATTCTTCTGCCTTTATGTTCTTTGCTTTGGTTTATTTTTCTGTGTTTTAAGATGGCACTGGAGAATGGCGATGCTTTTCACTGTATTTTGTAACAAGATACACATGACAATAAATAAATCAAATCAAATATCTCTGCCACATCATGCTTGCTTTTGGTCCATCCCTCACACTTCTTCAACCCTTTCGGACTGGACTTTGGCACTCAGGAATGTATAGGACTTGCGTGTTTTTGCCAAGTAACTGTGCACTCAGTTACACATGCATCCAAACAGGATGCCTCTTGTGGCTGTTAGCTTCATTTCCTAACACTCCCTCATTTTGTCCTTACCTGGGTACTGCCATTCTCTCCGCCTTACATTGCTTTTTTTAATGGAAAAAGAGAGGCAGGCAGATTGTCATCGTTAGGCACCCTATACAGTGAAGGGGGTGGAAATGTTGCTGTATGGCCTGTGCTTTGTCAATGTCAGACCTACAGCATGTGCCAGCAGCTTACACAGCAAAGACACTGCCTATGACTCAGTCAAAGGCCCATGTCTGAATGTCAAAGAGGAGCAGTCCTTAATGGGGTTAAGTAGGTCTACAGTCAGTCGGGAGGTACTGTCACAATCGGTCAAGAGGGTCAACCAGAAAGGCAGGTCAGGCAGGTTGTTGGCTGAAAGGTCACTGGGGACAAGAGGGAACTTGCAGGATGGGGTGTGTGAGAGGGGAAGGGGAAGCAGTGAGGGGGCAATGGTGGGGGTCATCCTGCGTCTGTGTACTGAAAGACATTACAGCGACACAAAGCTCAAACCTTACTAACGTCAACTCAAGGTGCACTAACAATGGTAAATGGCTGCCACCACATGAAGAACAGGAGGTGCAAGTTGCTGTTTTTATTCTATTTTGGAGAGGAATGCATGATTGATGTGACTGTTCCTAGTAAGAAAGCTACTGCTCCCAAATTCCAACATTTTTTTAAAAGGAAACAATATTAAATTGTTGAGAGAAAAAATGGTTCTAGGAAATTTCTAATGTCCTAAAGCAGGATGTTCTCAGATTCTAACTTCTGATTGAGAGACGTTAATACCTGCAAGATTCTTTGTAGTTCTTTTATAACAATTTTGTTTTATATTTGGTAATTTTTTTCCTTGAAAATGTATCTGCGCTGTGTATTATTTTCAGAACTCCTAGATTCTTCCACAATGATATTATACTGTTTGTGGCAGTGCTCCCATTCACTGACTACACTGTGGCTATACTGAAAAGAATAAGTCATTGGTAATCATTTATGATCTTTGCAACAGCATTGCTTTCCAAACAAATGTTACAACAGCACAATAATTCTGCATCTTTCATGACACATACCTACACAGGAACGAAAACAGATGAAGTCGTTATCAACTAGAACAATGATACTGGAATCTCTCTCAAGGTCATTTGATTATATGTTGAAATAAGGTATCCTAATTTCACATAGTTGGCGCTGAAGCCACATATGAAATTTATTTCCCCTCATCACTACTATTGTAAAATTTTCCGCACTGGAATATTGATAGGTGGCCCTGGGAGTCAGTAAAGATGAATGACCTCCAAAATCCAGTGAACCACATTCCTGACAATTCTGTTGGGATTGTCTCATGTGGAATTCTGTGGCTGAGGTTGCTAAAGGTCACAGAATTGGAGGAAGACTTTCTGGGCATTGTGGAAGCACGTCTGTGGCATTCCATCCCCAGAAATTCAAGTATAAGGTAACTAGTTCAAATGCATGATGAGTTACCTGCCTAGATGAGGAATTTGGGTCCATGTATTGATCCTGATCAGTCTACATTAGAGTCTGCACCCAAAACCAAATCCACTGGAAGACTTAAAAGCTGGCATATCTTGCTCACGTTGACATTTCAAGCCATTCTGCCAGGATTCTTTTGGAATTGTGGCAGGAATTTGTTGCAAAAGCTGAACGAACTTAAAAGTAAATGGTTTTAGCGTGCTGAACCAAAAGTGACATTTTGAGAAATTCTCAACATTTGCATGGAAGTATTGAAGATAAACATTTATCCCATTGAGTTTGGTATCCAAGGGTCAGGAAAAGTAGCTTCTCAGACATTAATTGCACTACTTGGTTGGTCAAGTCAGAAGAAAATAGTCAATTGGATCCAGCTATACTATATGTAACCAAAAAAAATTAACTTAATTCAACAAGTTTAATTAAATTAATTGAATAAATAGTTTGAATTGATTAAATTAGTTCATTATTAATTTAATTAATTACATTTAAGCAATAAATTTTTGCCCATTTTAAGGCGATATTTCATAATTAAAAATTTGGATATATTTCTTCTGGAACAGTGAAGAATAAGACAAATAAATAAGATTATGAAAGCAGTCTGATAGAATGAATGGGAAAACTATTTTCTCTGGTTGGGGAGCCAGGAAAAAGCTATTATTCGTACAGTTTTTTTTACAAAAACATGAAATAGAGAATATTAGGAAGTTTTTATTCTGAAGTCACCAAATTATTGGAATGTTGGAAGCTTCGTTGCAGGGGATGACTGAGGTGGAGACTATTTCATCTTTTAAAGAAAGAAGCTGGTAAATATTTGAAGCAGGGGAATCACAGAGCCATGGAGAAAGTCGGCCAATGTGATTCATTTGTACCAGCTTAGTAAAAAGGTGGCGTAAGCAAAAATTAGCTGAATCATCTCCTCAACTGAAAACAATCATTGATCCATGGATGAAAAGCTAAAGTCAAGACTCTCACAAACAAAGTCAAAAATCACATGACCCCAGGTTATAGTCCAACAGGTTTATTCGAAGACACTCCACTTCACACAAACAAAACTTTTGGTGTTAAACACCAGCCTAGCCAGTAACACCCACATTCTATGAATGATTTTTAAAAAAAAGGGACGACGAGGGGAAAACATGCCTTTTTGTTTATCAGTATTTAGTGTAGATGCACAATGATTCATGTGAAATGTCCCAGACTGTGTTTGTTCAGTCTTGAAAGGTGCTGACTGTGTACTTCCAGTATTTTCTGCTTTTATTTCAGATTTTACGTTGCAAGCAAACCATTCATATAAAAAGAATCAACTCTGATTTAGGAGCGAAACCAATCAGCAAAGCATGGTAATATTGTTTGAGGGCTACATGAGTAGGACAAATAATACTTGCGAACATGTCTTCACAAAAGTAATTGCTTGATTTTAAAATAATTTTAAATATTTGGAAGACAGGAGCGTTTTTTACTCAGTCCTCATTCCAAATTCTGTCCCCAGCTATTGACTCCGTCCCTTTCCCCAATGATGGTCTGGGATAAAATGAGTCTTTCAAAATCTTCATGTCGTATTTGATTCTGAAATGAACTTCTACATTCTGTCTTTAAAAATTTCCCCACCCTTCCAGGTACCTTCCGAGCTGGAAGAACCGCATCTCATTTTCTGCTTGGGGACCCTGCAGCCTTCAGGATTCATTACTGAGTTCAACAACTTTAGAGCCTGAACAAGTCCTTCCAATCCTTTACCCAGGCCCACATGCTGGGCCCAGTCGTGACATGGGCATCTTTCAGTACAGCCCACCCATCTTCACCTACTTATAGTCCCCGTTATCAGCTTTCTCTCTTCCTGGATTCCTATCATCCTCTTTGTCTACCTAACTATCTTCCTCTCTCTGGGCTCCATTGCCAACGTATGCTCAATCCTTCTCTCACTCTTTTGCCCATCCCCTGTCATCAGCGTAAATACTACCTTTTCCTAACAACTATCAGTTTTGAAGAATGGTCTCTGGACTCAAAATGTTAACTCTGCTTTCTTTCCACAGATGCTGAGCCTGTCCGGCATTTTCTGTTTTTGTTTCAATCCCCTCATGTTTGTGTGATCAGTCAGGCTGCCAATTTCCACCTCTGTCACATTGCACAACATCACCCAAGTCGCATCTCATCTGTTGATGAAACCAACATTTGTGTCTTTGTCCTGTCTAGATTCAACTATTCCAACGCACTCCAAGCTGATCACCCACATTTAAGCCACCTTAAATTTAAGGTCATCCAAAGCTCAGGTTTTCTGTGTCTTAACCAACAGCAAGTCCTGTTTCCCCCTCACCCTTTTGCTTGCTGATGTATGTTGGCTCTATATGAAGCAACATTTATGTTTGAAAGTTCTTGTCCTGGTTCTCAAATTCTTCCATGATCCCTATCTCAGTAATCTCCTGCAGCCCTATAAACCTGCCGCGATAACCGTGCGTCTTTAATTCTAATGTTTTGAGTGACCCAAATTCAAAGATCCAACATTGGTGATTGCAGCTTCAGTTGCCTAGGTCCCAAGCTCTAGAATTCACCCCCTAGGGGCTGAATATTATTTTCAGGGTTTGAGTGAAGATTTCTAGCTCAGCCGCTGGCCGTAGATGTTGGTGTGTTCGCCAAGCTGGGAGGTTTGATAGCAGATATTTCGGCCCCTTACTAGGTGACATTCTCAGTGCTGTGGAGCCTCCTGTGAAGCCCTGTTGTCTTGTGCCGGTTCGAATTTATATTTGGTCTGGCTTATATATGCTTTTGGTAGGTGCCGGTTCTGGTTGTACTTTGTAATGGTGGGTATATCGGGTCTAATTCAATGTGTTTGTTGAGGGGGTCCAAGGAAGAATACAAAACCTCCAAGAATTCCCTGGCTGTCCTCTGTTTGGCTTGTCCTATGGTATTAGTGTTGTCCCATGTGAAAGTGTGGTTTTTCTCATCTGTGTGTATTGAAACTAAGAACATCTGGTTGTGTCAGAGATAATAGGTACTGCAGATGCTGGAGAATCCGAGATAACAAGGTGTGGAGCTGGATGAACACAGCAGGCCAAGTAGCGTAATAGGAGCAGGAAAGCTTGATGTTTCAGGCCTAGACCCTTCATCTAGGTCCAAAACGTCAAGCTTTTTTGCTCCTATTACGCTGCTTGGCCTGCTGTGTTCATCCAGCTCTACACCTTGTTACATCTGGTTGTGTCATTTAGTTGCTAGTTGGTGTTGGTGGATGCAGATTGCTAGTTGTCTGCCTGTTTGTCCCATGTAGTATTTTGTGCCATCTCTGCATGGTACCTTGTAAACTACATTTGTCCTGTCCATGGTATCTATTGGGTCTTTAACCCGGGTCAGTTGCTGTCTTAGTGTGACTGCTGGTTTGTGTGCTGTCATGATTCCTAGTGGTCTGGGTAATATTTTATTTTGGCTAAGGGTGAGTTGCATCAAATATTTTGGAGGGTTTCTTGCCATGAGGCCTATTGAGGTTTGCCAGACCTTACCAAACTCCCCTCATTAACTACCTACGCTGCCCCGTTGGGTCGTCATGTCTGATTTTATCCCAGTCTTACCCTGCGCCATTCCCAGAACAATATGCCACTCAGCAGATACCTGCTGGACGATTGGCATTTCTTGTGCAAGTACTATCTTCTAAAAGCCACTGCTCCTGGAAACCTGTTGGCAATGCAGCATTGTTTCTCAGTAGCAGTGCAATGGTACCGCAACCACAAAGTTAAACTGCTCAGAGAACATAGTCAGTACGTACATGAAGTGTGATACCCTACGCTACTGCGGAATACCCCTACAGGACTGTGGATTACTCATTGCTCACAATGTAGATGGAGAGATCGCCTCACCTGGACTGGCCCCAGGCAGACACCAGCTGTGTGCGGACTGTGTCCGTGACTGATGCTGTGAAGACCTTCTGATAAAGAGGGCCCTCTTTAACTGAACTGAGGACTAGGTCCTACCCAGTTTCTGAAATGGCCATGTAAACATGCTGTGTGTCTGCCGCTGAAGTGCCAATGCATCAACAAGAATGGCACGGCATGGATAGTGTATGTACGTAGGTGTTAAGAGAGCAACTGGGCTTGCCTGACAAACAGCCTGGTCCAATCTGCAATCTCTCCCTTTGTGCACAATGTCCTTGTAGCAGCACTTCAATGCTAGTTGCCAGTGTATACTGCACTCGTCTGTATTTCTGAAGAGGCCTGCAAGTAAACAGGGGAGGTGCAAGAGGTGTTGGCAAATGGTAGATACCAATGTATGTGGATGAGGGATGTATTAGGCTGGTGGTCACAGGCTTTGTCCCAAGATGTCATTTAGTGCTTAACACCAAGGAGGCTGTTCAAAGCCGGCAGCCAGGTATTCACTCTGACTTCCACATTGAGAATTCTCAACATCTAGCTTGTTCGCCACAATCGCTAAGATAGGAAGCTGAATAGTAATGAGATGAGTTGCAATATTAATAAGACATTTACCAAAGTACAGCCCTCCCTCCTTAATAGGCTACTCACTGCTGTCTAGCCTCACAACTACAGAAGAGATGCAACAAGTTGCTCCCAATGTGGAGATAGGCATTGCTATCACCAAATTCTGCCATAAGTCTCACCTGGGCTCATGTCGCTCAGACCCTGTATGATTTTGCCCTGTATCTTTCCACGTCTCTACCTTATCTTCCTCCTTTGAAACACCCCTTAAGACATACAACTTCTGAGTAAAGTTATCAAATAGCTATACAGTGTAAAGTATATTTGTGAAGTAGAATAAGGAAACGTCTGACCTGAGTTGTTTAAAGCTTAAAGATTTATCAAGTGAAAGAAGATGCTTCGTGTTAAACAACAGGACATTTTTTGTCCATGTTTGACCTGATTCCATGTGGCCTGGGTCCGCAGTAATTCCCTCCTAACTGTATACACTGTACTTCTAACTCTGGCAGTGGGATAGAATATACACAGGAATAATGATGATATCATCATTCATTGGTCAGGTACCGTTCAATAGTGCAATCATCTCAAGTTGTTGCTTGCGTCATCATTGGTCCAGCTCTCCCAATTTTGAGAGAAATCCCCAAAAGTCAGTGAGGATGACTTTGCAGAGTTGACAGGGAAGAATGAATGCCTTATCATCATTTCCAGAGCTATAGGTTGATGTCAAGTGGTCCAACTGATTAATTTGTATTTGACATTTCTGTAGCAGTTTTGAGATGATTAAGTAGCTTCCCCAACACTTTCAGAGGGCCATTAAGAATCAGCCAGACAACTGTGGGTCTCAATTTGTGTGTAGGGCAAAGGATGCAAGATTTCCTTTCTAAATGACATTGGTAAGCTTTTTTAGGTGAGTTGTTACAACAATCTTGTCATTTGATCAATTCCTTCACTGAGAACAATCTTTTATATCAGATTTATTTAAGTAATTGAATTTAAATTCTACCACTACCAAAGATGGATTTAAAATTTGTCTCTGAAGCATCGGTCTGGATTATTAGATCAATTACCACTATGCTAATTACCAGTAACATTACCACTATGCTAATATTGCTTTAAATAAAGTCAGAATGAATTACTAGTCAAAGATATAGACTGTGTATTCCTGATGCATGTTGGCCATGAAGTTTTACACCTACCTGACTTGTCAAGCGACACATGTACATGTAAAACGTCATTTGTGTCTTATCAGTGAATGCTGAATTCCCAAGTTATTCCAGCAGCAGTGATTTAATTTGCGGAAGTTTTAGTACCAAGAAAATCATGAGCTGTGATGGTGTAATTACATGAAGCTTATTGCAGAATGTGCTGGGAGTGCAGAATCAGCATTTCCTCAAATAGTCAGCACATCAAGTGTAATTACAGACTGAAGTCAAGCAAAACTGAACGATAGGGGAATGTGTCTTGTCTTCCAATAAGGTTGTAAGTGAAATAACCTTGTATGTTCCACATAGTTCAATATTTAACATGCCCTATCTCAATGACAAAAGGCAAAGGCATGAACGATGGCTAGGATTAAATTACGAACATGTGTGATAAAAAACAGCCTTAAAGAATTGAATGAACTACACACTTTATTTTTAATCAGCATTTGAGAATCAGGGTTTAGTAATGTGGAAATACAATAGATAGTCTTTTGGCTGCTCGCGGTTATCCCACCCTGGTCTCTCGGTGGCTCGTGGTAGGTCCCGGCCTGGTCTCTCGGTGGGCCATGGTGGGTCCTGGCCTGGTCTCTCGGTGGCTCGTGGTAGGTCCCGGCCTGGTCTCTCGGTGGGCCATGGTGGGTCCTGGCCTGGTCTCTCGGTGGCTCATGGTAGATCCCGGCCTGGTCTCTCGGTGGCTCGTGGTGGGTCCCGGCCTGGTCTCTCAGTGGCTTTTAGTGGGTCTCGGCCTGGATTCTCAGCAGCTCTCAGCCTGGTCTCTCGGCAGTATGACGGCTGGTCTCTCGGCAGCTCACAGCAGTGTCTTGGCTCAGCAAGGAAGTGGATCTTGCTCGGGCATGTTCCCAAGGCAATGGGGGGAGATGGGAGAGGGGGCAGTTTCAGCATCAGAGATAGTATCTGCAGCAGCAGCATCGAGAACAGACAGCTGTGGTCTCCCAGAGAGTGAGATAAATCAGCGGGGGGAGGGGCGGGGAGGGGTGGTCACTAAAGATTGTTGAACTTCTAACTTATTCCTTTATTCTCCCAGCTTAAACGATGAAAGACTTTATTGTGAACTATTGCCTTATTTCTTTATTTGTTTCTACAATTCTATGAAGTAATGCTTAACTTTTAGCTCTCGTTTCTCTTACTACTTTGTACCTAACTTTTTCTCTACCTGGGTACCGTGGTACATAAGATAGAACCATGTGTGGCAATATTATACACTTTTCACTGTGCTTCTGTACATGAGTACACATGACAAGACAATCTAAAAATAAATGGGTGTGTGGTTTATATAGACCCATGGTCAACTCATGCCTGAAACTTACTATGTTTCTCATGTGAATGGCTGGCAGTCTGCCAGACCCTCTACTTGTTAAACCAATAGACCATCACATTGATCACACATACAGCAATATGTGTGTGCACACAGGAATGGCCTGGGCCAGCAGAACCCCTCGTGATGAATTCACTGAGATCATTTGTATCTCATATGATTACTGTCTCAGTTATAAGGAACTGTTCAGTTTCAAACACCAAAAATAAGGGTATTTCAATAGCAGGAGAAAACACGTACATGTCATTTAGCTTATTAGATGTATTTATGAACTTGTTCCAGATCACATGATGATTGATGACAAGGTTTTACACAGTTGAGTAATGTTATCATATTACCATAGTGAAAATTGGGTCTCTGCATTTGAGAATGTTTTCACACACCAGTAACGATATATAACTACGCTAAATGGGGGCTGAATTGGCATATAGTTTGCAGCTGAGAAACAGTGCAATGACTGACGAATTTAACAATGGGACAGCCTCAGCCTTAGACTGTCCATTAGTTTGAGCCACTGCTAAATTCATCTAGTCCATTTTAGATGTCCCACAGAGCCAACTAGACCAAGAGTTAGGCCCCAGGATATGTTAATAAGGGGCCTAATGTGTATTGAATGATCCTGCTGTTCTCAATGAGTACAGCAGATGCCAGGACAGATCTATTTAAGATCCTTCACTAGCTGTTGAGCCCTACACTTTGGCTATGACTAGCAAATAAGTCTTTGTTGCTGTGAAGTCAGAATTAGCAGGAGGCTTTCCCCAATTCCAGGCTACCTAATTGCTATTCTTCTCCTTCTCACCCAAACAAACCTGGGGTCAGTTAGCTCAGGGTTGGCTGCATGGCCGGTTTATGATGCAGAGTGATGCCAACAGCATGTTACCATACACTGGCATTGGTCACCCAGAAGGATTCTCCATTTCAAATTCTCCCCTTGCCTGAGGTGCGGTGACCCTCAGGTTAAGCTGCCATCAATCATCTCTCTCTAATGAGGGAGCAGCCCTACGGTCCGGTAGGACTTTGGACACTTTATTTCATTCCCCTCACCGGCACCCCTGAGGCTTACATTGCTGGGAGGGAACTGAATCAACCCAGAATGCATTTTCTTCATTTGAGCTTGCTGCCTGTGGAGGCAGGGTAGACATTGGTTACTCAGTTTCTCAGCACTGCCACTAACACTCTAGAGACAAAATTCCCTGAGGCCTTATTCATTTCACTTCAACCTAGCCAACTTCAAGAGAGCGCTGCCAAAGTACCATAAACACATCTCCTGCTCCACCAGAGGACCGAACCTTCTGGACCACTGCTACACAACCATCAAAGGCTCCTACTGCTCCAACCCCTGGCTACACTTCTGAAAATCAGATCACATGGCTGCGTTCCTCCACCCAGCTCACAAGCAGAAGCTGAGATGGGAGGACCCTTCACAAAAGAAAGTACAATGCTGGTCTGAGCCTGTGGAAGACCATCTGGGAATCAGTGGATTGGACCATGTTCAAGTACTCAGCCGAAAACCCAGCAGGTACACCAGCACTGTCGCTGACTTCATTAGCAAGTACGTGGAGGACTGCCCGCCAAAGAAGTCAACCTGGGTGCTCCCCAACCATAAACATAAACCAGAAAACCCACTCCCTGCTGAAGACCAGATGTGCAGCATTCAAGTCAGATGACCCGGACCAATACAGGAAATCCAGATATGACCTCTGCAAAGCTATTAGGGAGGAAAAGAGGCAGTACCAGACCAAGTTAGAGTCCCAAACCTACCAAATAGACTTCTGCTGCCTATGGCAAGGCCTAAACAACATTACAGGATACAAAATGAAGCAGAACAAGATAGCAAACAAAGACACACCCCTCCCTGACACACTCAATGCATTCTATGCTTGGTTCGAGCGGAATGCCAGTGGTGTGGTGACACCTGCCCCAACAGCCCCAGACACTGCTGCAGACTTCAGATCCATCTCCCTGGGAGTAAACCCAAGGAAAGCTACAGGCCCAGACGGTGTCCCCGGCCGAGCACTCAGATCCCGTGAGGACCAACTGGCGGAGGGATTCACTGACATCTTTCAACCTCTCCCTCCTACAAGCTGAAGTCATCACCTGCTTCAAGAAGACCACCATTATCCCCGTACCCAAGGAAACACATGCAGTGTACCTGAATGACTACTGCCTAGTGACTCTGATCTCCATAATCATGGAGTGTTTCCAGAGGTTGGTCATGGGCCATATCAACTCCAGTCTTCCAAACTGCCTCAATCTCCTACGATTTGCTTACCGACATAACATGCCCACAGTGGATGCCATTTCGCTAGCCCTGCGCTCACCTCTGAGACATCTAGACAACAATGACATTTATGTCAGACTCCTGCTCTTCGACCAAAGCATTTCAACTCTGCCTTCAACACCATAATCCACACCAGACTAATCTCAAAACTCCAAGACCTTAGTCTCAGCTCCACCCTCTACAACCAGATCCTCAGCTTTCTGACCCATAGACCGCAATCAGTGAGGATAGGTAACTGCACCTCCTCCACAATAACACTCAACACTGAATGTATCCTCACCCTGCTACTGTACCCTCCGCACACTCGCAACTATGTTGCCAAATTCTGAACAAATACCATCTGCAATGTCGCTGATGACACCATCGTAGTAGGACAGATATCAAACAATGCAGAGTCAAAATACAGAAGGGAGATCGAGGGCTTGGTGACACGATGCTTTGAGAACAACCTCTCTCCCAACATCAGCAAAACTAAAGATCTGATCATCGACTTCAGAAAGAAGGGACGAGAACTTGCCCCCATCTACATCAACAGAACTGAGGCTGAGAGAGTGAAGAGCATTGAGTTCCTCGGAGTGACAATAACTGACAACCTGTCCTGGGCTTCCCACATAGATGCAACAGTCAAGAAGGCACAACAACGCCTCTTCTTCCTCAGGAAGCTCAGGAAATTTGGCATATCCGTAAGGACCTTCACCAACTCCCACAGACGCACCATTGAAAGCAAACTGTCCAGGTGCATAGAGGCCTGGAATGGCAACTGCTCTGCCCAGGACCGTAAGAAACTACAGAAGGTGGTGTGCACAGCCCGGACCATCATGGAAACCAACCTTCCATCCATGGACTCCATTTACACGGCTCGCTGCTGTGGAAAGTCTGCCAACATTATCAAAGAGGCATTGCACCCCTGTAGTGATCGTCTACAACCGCTTCCATCAGGCAGAAATAACTGAAACCTGAACACACATACCAGCAGGTTCAGGAACAGCTGCTTCCCGGTCATTATTTGGCTGATGAATGGACTCTCTTGCCTCAATTAATGCTGATCTTGCTAACGTTGATCTTGTCTCGCGCACAACCCATGCAATGTAACCTGGATGCCTCTGTCTAAGCCTTTTGATCTGTACATCCCTGCTTACTATGATCTGCCTGTACTGCGCGTAAACAAAGCTTTGCACTATACTTTGGTACATGTGACAATGAATCAATCAGTCAATCAATTAATTAAATAGTATTCATAAGGCCTGAATCCAAATTTGGGGCCAGACATTGTCCTCCTGGTTTGGAATCTGACATCAATGATCCAGCACAATCCCAGTAACCCAAAAGGATAAAGAAAAGAAAATAGAACCAAAGCTGTAAATTTGAACTAATAATCATAAAGAACATAAGAACATAAGAACATAAGTACTAGGAGCGGGAGTAGGCCATCTGGCCCCTCAAGCCTGCCCCGCCATTTAATAAGATCATGGCTGATCATGACGTATAACATCTAAAAACCACAACATACTTTAACTATCTTCTTTGACATTAATCTTTGACACTTTCAGACAGGATTCTTGTCCCTTTTTTCTATATAAATAAATAATAAATAAAGTTACATTACATAAAGCCACAATACATGCAAATTCTGATTGTGTTTCAGTGAGATAGAGTTGGTGCAAAGAAGGGATTTATCTTTTAAACTAATGATGTTTTTGCTTATTTTTCCAAAAAGGGCTGGTTAATAATTATAAAAAGCTGCCAATAAGCAAAAAGGTTTGTACTGAATAAAGAAATTCAAGGCTTCTGGAATATATAGATTGTCTATGTTGCAATTGGCGTGAAAATATGATGCACAAGCAGGGGCATAATTTATATTTGTGTACATGTGTTGTGTTACATCCCTAGCCTTAGGAGTTTTATAGATAGGTATGTGTGTTTTATATATGTACACATATATGAAATGTTACAGAAATCTATTTAACTGTGTATGTTTTGTGTTGATCAATTATATGAAGACCAACTATTATAACATTAATGTAATTAAAAACACCGTGTAGACAAGCAATTGTCATAAAATGTGAATGTGGAAATTATTATTTTAAGAATTTTTAATTTCTCAAATAGTTTTTAAGTGCAATATGCCTTAATGCTTTTGATTTGATTGACTGATATCACAAGTACCTAAGTACTGTGAAAAATTTTGTTCTGTGTGCAGCACAGGCAGATTATACCATACAAAGTGCATTAGGGTAATAGAACAGAATGAGGAATATGGCTGCAGAGAAGGTGCACAAAGAGTGAGATCAACATTAAATTTCACATTTGAGATGTCCATTCAGATGTCTAATAACAGGGATGAAGCTGTTCTTGAATCTATCGGTATGTGTGTTTAAGCTTTTGAGTCCATACAATAGACACAAGCATTCCTCTATAATACCAATCTGTTGCTCGTTCTGCTTCTTTACAGTTTCACTTTCCTTATGACACCAGTTGTTTACTCATTCTGATTTCCTGCCATTATTCCTCTTTTGTCAGGCACAGTTTGACAGAGATGATCTTCCAAAATATTCAGTTTCTGAATTGTCATGTTTGTTACTGTCTCTTGTTCTAGACCTCTGTAGGGTGTTTTGTTCTGTCCCATGGCTGTTCCCCATCTGTTGCTTACATGCTAAAATGTACCATTTATAGGCCTGAAGGAGGTATCGCCTGTGTTGTGCCATCAAGTCACTGCTTGTTACAGTATTTCTGTGTTAGAACAAAGGAAATCAGGCAGAATGGCTGCAGCCTGACAAATAAGAAAGTTACATTACTTGTGCCATCACTCCAGCAGTTGCTGTATCTCTGCTAATGTTTAATGCCTTAAATCGTCCATGTTTTGAAGAAGTTACAAAGAGGACTGATGAGGGCAGAACGGCGGATATGATTGATATGGACTTCAGTTAGGCATTCGACAAGGTTCCACTTGGTAGACAGGTTAGCAAGATTATATCACATGGAATACAGGGAGAACTAGCCATTTGGATAAAGAACTGGCTCAAAGATAGGAGACAGAGGGTGGGGGTGGAGGGTTGCTTTTCAGACTGGAGGCCTGTGACCAGCGATGTGCAGCAAAGATTGGTGCTGGGTCCACTGCTTTTTGTCATTTATATAAATGATTTGTATTTGAGCGTAAGAAGTATGGCTAGTAAGTTTGCAGATGACAACAAAATTGGTGGTGTAGTGGACAGCGAAGAAGGTTATTTCAGAGTTTGATCTGATGTATTGATGGGCTGAATAGTGGCAGATGGAGTTTAATTTATACAAATGTGAGGTGCAGCATTTTGGAAAAGCAAATCAGGGCAGGATTTATACACTTAATACTAAGGTCCTAGGGAGAGTTGTTAAACAAAGAGACCTTGAAGTGCAGGTTCATAATTCCTTGAAAGTGGAGTTGCAGGTAGATAGGATGGTGAAGAAAGCATTTGGTACGCTTGCCTTTATTAGTCAGTGCATTGAGTACAAGAGTTGGGAAGTCATGAACAAAAACAGAAGTTGTTAGAAAAGCTCAGCAGGTCTGGCAGCATCTGTGAAGAGAAAACAAAGTTAAAATTTCGGTTCCCTTCCTCAAAACTGATTGTAGTTAGGAAAATGTTGGATAATATGCAGAAGATAGGGTGGGTGGAGCGGATAAGGAGTAAATGATAAGTGGGGATAAAGCCCAAAGAGAGGGAAGGCAGTTGCACGGACAAAGCAATGGATAATGATCTGGCTGGGAGAGTGAATAATTGTTAATGGAGATTGTTGGTGTCTAACAATAGGTAGCGTGTAATGGCAGACTATGTGATAACATGGGCTGGTGTGTGGTGTGGGGGGCTGGGACATGGGAGAGTTCAGGCCCTAAAATTATTGAACTCGATATTGAGTCCGGAGGGCTGCAGGGTCCCCAAGCGGAAAAATGAGGTGATGTTCCTCCAGTTTGTGTTGAGCTTCACTGGAACACTGCAGCAAGCCAGAGACAGAGATGTTGGCCAGGGAACAGGGTGGTGTATTAACGTGGCAGGCAACTGGAAGCTCAGAGTCTTTTCTGCGAGCAGAACATCGATGTTCTGCAAAGTCATCACCCAGTCTATGCTTTGTTTCCACAGTATAGAGGAAACTACATTGTGAGCAGTGAACGCAGTAGATTGTGGCAAGTACAGATGAAGTACGGCTTCAACAGGAAGGTATGTTTGGGCCCTTGGATACTGGGGAGGGACGAGGTAAATGGGCAGGTGTCACACCTTTGGTGGTTGCAGAAGAAGGTTTCATGGGGCCGTTGGAGGGATGTTGGGAGTGAAGGAAGAGTGCACCAGGGTGTCCCGGAGGGAAAGGTCCCTGTGGAAGGCGGACAAGAGAGGGAAGGAGAATATGTGTCTGGTGGTGGCATCTCATTGGAGATGGCAGAAATGGTTTCTGATGATCTTCTGGATGTGGATGCTGGTGGGATGGTAGGTAAAGACAAGGGAAACCCTATTGCTATTGCGGAAGGGAAGAGAAGGGGATGAGGGCTGAAGTGTGGGAGATGGGTCGGATCCGGTTGAGAGTCCTTTTGACAACAGTGCTGAGGAAGCCTCGGTTGAGGAACAATGTGGACGTTTCCGAGGCTCCCTTGTCGAAGTTGGCCTCATCTGAACATATGCGACAGAGACGGAGGAACTGAGAGAATTGGATGGAGTCTTTACGGGAAGCAGGGTGTGAGGATGTACAGTCCAGGTGGCTGTGGGAGTCAGTGGGTTGGGATATTAGTGGATATTAGGGGCCAGTCTATCTGCAGAAATGGAAGCAGAGATGCTGAGGTAGGGAAGGGAGGAATCAGAGATAGACCAGGTGAAAGTGAGCGCAGGGTGAAAATTGGAAGGGAAATCGATGGACTTTTCCAATTCCAGGTGCGAGAGGGAAGCAGCACCGATGACATCATCAATATATCAGAAAAAGAGTTGTGGGTGGGGGCCAGAATAGGACTGGAACAAGGAATGTTCCATGTACCCCATGAAGAGACAAGCATAACTGGGGACCATGTGGGTACCCATAGCCACCCCTCTAACCTGAAGAAAATGAGAGGAGTTAAAAGAGAAGTTGTTGAGGGTGAGGACGAGCTCAGCTCATGAGGAGGGTGGTGGTGAGGGGGAATGGTTCAGGTCTTTGCTCCAGGAAGAAACAGGGAGCCCTAAGACCATCCTGGTGGGGAATAGATGTGTAAAAAGATTGCACATCCATGGTAAAGAGGAGGCAGCTGGAGCCTGCAAACTGGAAATTTTGGAACTGATGTAAAGTGTCAGAGGAATTGCAGATGTAAGTGGGCACAGACTGGGCCAGGGACTGGGAGGTTATGTTGCATTGTACAGGACATTGGTTAGGCTGCATTTATAATAGAGTTCAATTCTGGTCTCCCTGCTATAGGAAGGATGTTGTCAAACGTGCAAGGGTTCAGAAAAGATTTATAAGGATGTTGCTAGGGTGGAGGGTTTGAGCTATAGGGAGAGGCTGGATAGGTTAGGGTCATTTTCCCGAGAATGTACGATTCTGAGGAGTGACCTTATAGGAGTTTATAAAATCATGAGGGGCATGGATAGGGTAAATAGGCGAGGTTTTTTCCCCAGGATAGCAGAGTCCAAAGCTAAAGGGAATTGGTTTAAGGTGAGAAGGGAAAGATTTTAAAGGGACCTAAGGAGGAAATTTTTCACACAAAGGGTGGTGTGTGTGTGAAATAAGCTGCCAGAGGAAGTGGTGGAAGTTGGTATAATTATGACATTTAAAAGACATCTGGATGGGTACATGAATAGGAAAGGTTCAAATGGATACGGGCCAAATGCTGGCAAATGGAACTAGATTAATTTAGGCTATCTGGTCGGCATGGATGAGTTGGATCGAAGGGTTTTTGTACATGCTGTACTGATCTATGACTCTATGAATCTATGAATATAGTATCTCAAAGTCAGTGCTTTAAAGTTTTGCATTCGAAATTGTACAAGCATGCAAGTTTCTATCGCAAACTTGTTTAATGTTCAATTACCATTGTGATTTTATGCAACAGCAAAAGCTCAGTTAGGTTTTTGTCTTTGACGAATGTGAAGCTGATAATCAATAATCCTGTTGAGGTAATAAACTGTGTCAACGAACCTTGTGAAATTCCTTCTAAATTGCATTGAGCTGTGATGTCACAAATCAATACCCTTGATTCATTGATAACAAGCATGGGGCTGGATGAACACAGCAGGTCAAGCAGCATCAT
>JAHRHZ010000112.1:39242610-39269036 GCA_024137785.1 Ginglymostoma cirratum
CCCTTGACCTGTCCGTCCTCCCTGGACTGACCTATCTCCTCCCTACCCCCCTACCTACACTCACCTTTACTGGCTCCATCCCCGCCTCTTCGACTTGTCTGCCTCCTCTCCACCTATTCTCTCCTCTATCCATCCTCTATCCGCCTCCCCCTCTCTCCCTATTTATTTCAGAACCCGCTTCCCCTCCCCCATTTCTGATGAAGGGTTTAGGCCCGAAATGTCAAGTTTTCCTGCTCCTATGATGCTGCTTGGCCTGCTGTGTTCGTCCAGCCCCATGCTTGTTATCCTTGATTCATTGATTTACTTTGGACATTTTTGAAACTAATCAGTTTTTTTGACTGGATCTGTTTCATCGAGGCGCAAATTACTCCTTTCAGAGCAGTACCTTCACCTTGTTGACTGGATACGGCCTGGGAAAATGTTCATAATAAAACAGAAAATCTGGAGTCCCCACTTGTTATTACTGCTACTGAAAGTGGTGATGACCTACATGCTCATTTCAAAATCTCAAATGAACGATAGCACCACGGTGTCAATCAATTAGTTGGGATGTGGGATTGGATTTGAGGGAATCAACAAACACAAGATAGAAACTCCAGCAAACAGGGTCTTCTGAGTACAGCAGGGTCAATTCTTTCGCATCGCTAAAGAAACAACGATTGTTACAGAATACAAATTATGTGCAAAAATATCAATTCCAGTCACTACAAATCAATGTCCAGGTGTGTTTATGCAGGAAATGATCTAATCGTATGACAATGATGTGAGGAAGTGACCAAGTGTGTAGATTAGGATAGGGCCAGTGATATAGTTCATATAGATTTCAGCAATGTCTTTGATAAAGATCCACATGGGAAACTGATAAAAGAACACGGGATCCAGGGTAATTTGGCACAGTTGAATCCAAAACTGGTTTAGTGATAGGAGACAGAGGGTGCTGGTGGCAGACTGTGTGACTAGACCCTGGTGTGCCAATAGTGTACCACACAAATCACTACTGGCTCCCCTATTGTTTGTGATACTCACAAATGATGTAGATGACAAAGTGAAGGGATGATAAGTAAGTTTACAGAAGACACAAAGATTGGCCAGATGCTTGGCAGTGAGGAGGATGGTTTTCGGAGAATTTAAATGGACTGATCAGATGGGCAGATCAGTGACAAATAGAATTTAACCCTGGTAAATGTGAGGTGATGCACTTTGGAAGAAGTAACAAGACAAGAGAGACATCAATGAATAGCAGGACACTAGGAAGCTCAAAGGGCCAGAGGGATCTTGGCGAGCTAGTGTGCAGATCTCTCGTGGTGGCAGGGCAGGTTAGTAGAGTAGTTAAGAAGGCACATGAGACACTTGCCTTTACCAGTTGAGGGATAGATTATAAGAGTAGAGAGGTTATATTGGAACTTGTACAGAACTTTGGTTAGGCCACAGCTGGAATATTGTGTGTAGTTCTGGTCGCCACACCATAGGAAGGATGTGATTGCTCTGGAAGGGATGCAAAGGAGATTCACCAGGATGTTGCCTGGGATTAAGGTCAGCTATGAAGACAGGTTAGAGAGAGGTTTGGGTTGTTTTCTTTGGAGCAGAGAAGGTTGAGGGGAGACCTTTAGAGGTGTAAAAGATTTTAAGGGGCATGGACAGGGTGAATAGAAAGCAGCTGTTCTCCTTAGTTGAAGGGCAAAGTGTCAAAATAACAGAGTACATTTATATTGTGAAAGGTAGGAGGTTTAGAGGGGATTTGAGGAAAGGCATTTTCACCCAGAGTTTGGTGGAGGTCTGGAATGCACTGCCTGAAAGGATATTTGAAAACACAAGCTTTGTTTTCAAATCAACCTGTTGGACTATAATCCGGTGTTGTGTGATTTCTGACTTTGTCCATCCCAGTCCAACACCTCCACATCATGGGTGGATATTTGACACGGGTAACCTCACAAACTTTAAAAAGTACATGAATGAACACTTGAAATGTCATAATATTCAAGGATATGGGCCCAGAGTGGGAAGGTGCGACTAGTGTAGGCAGTAGTGTACCTTTGGCTGTACAGATTCAATGGGGTGAGGGGTCTCTCCCGTACTGTATGATCCTACGAAGTGTTATACTTCAAAGTGAGGAGAAGACAGAACTTAAAGAATACATAGAGACACACCGAATCGAGACAGCGATCTGAAAAGCAGGTCAGGTCCATGGGTTTTGAAACATAAATACTGAAGTGTGAAGACTCTGACATTTCTGCTGAGCTGTTCACAGCCATGCTAGGGGGAGTTCATCTTTTATCCCTAGAGACCTCACAACAAGTCTTGAGTATCAGACAACTCTGAGTCTATTCTTAGCACAGAATACATATCTAATCTTAATAGGAGCCCACCAACTGATCATCCAAGGGAAATTCTGTGATCAAAGATATTCAAAGTCAGAAGTCACATGACACCAGGTTATAGTCCAGCAGGTTTTTTTGAAATCAGAAGCTTTTGGAAGCACTTCACCTGACAAAGGAGCAGTGCTTCGAATGCTTGTGATTTCAAATAAACTCGTTGGACTATAACCTGGTGTCATGTGACTTCTGATGTTGTCCATCCCAATCCAACACTGGCACCTCCACACCAAAGATATTCCAAGTAAATCTGCAGAACAACTAATCTATACAAGTAACATTTCCTACTCCGCAGGGTCTGATAGATTCTCAGCATTTACTCTGCCACTAAATAAATCAGCTCTCGGTCATATTCCTGAAACACAGATCTTGAGCTTTTGTGATGGAAAAATAAGAGTTAATTATTGTCAAATTTCTAAATTGCAAATCTCACATAAATCTGAAACTAGAGTTAAACGAGTTATTTATTTAATGTCACATATTTAGGAAGATACCGTGAGTAGTGTTTTATTGTCACAACTGAGTTACAGAAAGAATAAAAAGAAATTACATAAATAGAGTTCCTGTTCCATACAAGGGGTCTTCAAACACAGCTGCAGGGCTTCTGCAAAGTCGCTGCAAGTTGTCCCGGGCTGCAAGGAGTCCCAGCGTTTCAGGCCTACTGCAGTCAGGAGTCCAAACTCTGGGTACAGCAATGATGATCCAGCCAAAGAGTCCAGGCTTCAGGCCTACCACAGTCAGGAGTCCAAGGCCCAGCCAAGAGTCCAGGCTTCAGGCCTACCGCAGCCAGGAGTTCCCTCCTCTATGCACTGCCTCCACCTCTGTGACCCGCTGCTGCCAGGATTCCCTGCTCCAGTTATTACCACCACTGCAGATGATGACTCACCTTTCTTTTCTGAAATCTATATTTGTCAGTTCTGTTCTGAGTGAATTTGGCTATAAGCTGTTACATCGTCTGCCTGACTTTGTTCATACGAATGAAATCCACTGTAAATAACAATTCTTAGAAAGATGTTTCACCAGCATTCTTTGCTAAGCTCCAAGTGATAGTATAAAATTCAAAATAACAACAGTGTAAGCCAAGCTTATCTTCTGTAGGCAAATGTCACAACTTCTTCCGTGTGGATCCTTGTAATTCATTCATTCACCTCAATATCAAAAGCTTTCAAACTTTTTGACAAATAATACTTACAATGCAGAATGAGGCCATTTGGTCCAATGAGTCTGCACCTAGCATGCATATCCAACACCAGAGAGCATTCAACCCATCACCCCGCATTTCCCGTGGCTAAAACACCTAGCCTGCAAACAGGAGCACCTGGAGGAAACCCACGCAGACATGGGGAGAATGTGCAAATTCCATACAGGCAGTTACCTGAGGCTGGCATTGAACCTGGGTACCTGGCACTGTGAGGTAACAGTACTAACCACTGAGCCACTCTGAATGATAGTTTTGTACTCCCCTCCTAATTGATTCCAGTGGTGAGACATTGACATACTTGATACAATTTTGCTGAGAAAGCAATAAATTACATCAGGATATGGGCATTCTGGATTTCAGCCTTGCCCAGTACAACTGTTAACTTTGTGGAGTTAAAGCCCCCAACCGTTACAAACCATGCCTTTTCTGCAGGACATAGTAGGTCAATCATACGGATTCTCAGCTTTAGAAGTTTTCATGTTTCCAGTCTATTGGGCCTTCACTACTGGAAGCCAAATAGAAACTGTGAGCCTGACAAAAAGATGCAAGTTTTCACTTATAAAGTCATGGAGTCATACAGCACAGAAACAGACCCTTTGGTCCAACCACACAGTCCAATCTGATCCAGTCCCATTTGCCAGCATTTGGCCCGTATTTGGCCGTTGGGTGTGTGAGTCATGATGCTGCATGACACGCTGATGTCCATGTACCATCTTACGTAGACCTAGTGTTCTCCTTATACAGTTATTATTCCAACAGGCATAAAGTATGTATCATCGACAAACCTGACTAAAACAGTTTGCTATATAATGTAGTGTGATGTGTCATACTCTTCAGCTGATATCTCTCCAGTGGCCATTTGTACTTACTGCTTGTATTTACAGGGAAAGAGCAGAAACGTAGACATGAGGAAAGTTATCAAATCAGTTATGATCCTGTTGAATGGCTGAGGAGGCTTAATGGACCAACAGCCTCCTCCTGTTCCCATTTCTTATGTTTTTTTTCCTTCTAGTAATAGTCTTGTGCAAACTAATTCAGCTTCTTGCATTGAGAACACTGCTGGTAATACCTGCTACTGCTTTGCATGATGTCTTCTGCAGTATTCACATCCTACTCTTCATTCGTAATTATTGGATCTTTTGGGACTGAGTATCTAGCAACATAATCCAAGACTTGGTCTGTTCTGCCATTAGCAGCTCTGGCTGCTAATCCACAACCTCAGCACTTCTACACATGTAAATTACTTCCTTGAAAATAAGTTCTCCTTTCTCGGTACTTATGTTCTCACTGTGGGATCTCTTATCCCTAATGAAATCGTGACTTGCATCACATCGTTTTTTAGTTGTACACATTCACAGAATTCTGTGAGCTGCATTAATTAAGTTACATATCAATGAATGGACTCTTTTTCATCTTGGGCATTAATAATGAATATGTACCATTCAAAATTTATATTCTCTTAGAGTTCAAACCAAGTTCTTCAAGTCTTTTTAAAGTCTGTTTCTTCTATTCTTCAGAGGAATTTAGGGTGGAATACACATTGAAACAGTCTCTTCCCAACAGTGGTGAGAGTGTAGATAGTCTGGTTTGTGTGGCAATTTAATGATATTTTGTAATTGTACCATAGCACATGGCAAAAAATGCCAGTTCTGCTTCACACCACTTTTCATTTTGACAAGTGACGCGAGAGGAAAAGTTGTAGCCATTATCTCTTATTAAGTTTTGCAGCTCTGGCCAGTTTCCTTGTTGTTTTTCAATTTATTTCAGTCACTTGTAGCAGCTTTCACAGCTCTGAGTATCCCACTGTACTTTTTATTTACAGCTCTTCAAAACTCAATTTCAACTCCACTTCTGACACCATGTTCTGTGTTCACATGGTAGTTGTCCACTCTGTACCTGTGCTTGTAAAATGGCCGCCTCCAGTGTGCGCGTTTTGTTGCAGTGGTCACATGACTACAGCAAACCAAGAATCACAGTAATACAGTTTGCAATTCTATTCTTAAGAGTCACGCACTTATTCAAGCACTCCTCCTCAGTGCATTAACCAACTTTTTTAACTGGACCCAAATTCCATAGACCTGGAAGTAAGCTTGATCCCAGTGCCCATAATTGTAGTGTACATATGTAAATATCAGAGTTTTAATCAAAGTTCATTGAATTCTTTACAACTATGTGACCCACATCTCGTCCTTATGTTATGGCAGCTAACGTAAGTATCACAGTGTGATAGTGACAGATCATCTGTGTATCCTGCTGCATTACATCAATGTTGAATGAGAATGGTTCTGAGGAAACACCCAACTATGGACTTGTCTTGAAAAAGAGGTAGATGGTTGAGACTTTGGGTATCGTGGGTTCTGGCTCATAGGTATATTTCCAGTGATAATTGAAGTGTTCAGAAGAGTTATCACGGAAATAATGCGAAACATCCTTGTTATCATAGATTCTACTCTGATTGCTTGTCACTGAATGGCAGTGAGGCTGTTGTGTGCCCTTTATTTCACTTGGAGTGGGGAGATGGAAGCCGTAACTATTACATATAGCCTTCTCCTTGCTTACAGCAAACTCTAGGCCTTTTTGCAATACAAAAAGCTCATTTCCTTCATTCAGGAAGAGGAAGCCCTCCTCCAGACTTTACAAGAAGCTCCTGTCTGCTAACTGCTCCCTCCCCAACCTGTCTTCCATACAATTGCCCCTACAGCTGTTAACTTCCTGCAACAACTCATTCCTTGCAGGTTTGGTTCTGAGGAGTAGATGCAGTACATTCCATTGATTAGCGTGATACCTGCAAATCCTAGTTCAGTGATGACAAGGTGTGGAGCTGGATGAACACGGCAGGCCAAGCAGCATCATAGGAGCAGGAAAGCTTGACGTTTCGGGCCTAGACCCTTCATCAGAAATGGGGGAGGGGAAGAGGGTTCTGAAATAAATAGGGAGAGAGGGGGAGGTGGATAGAAGATGGATAGAGGAGAGGATAGGTGGAGAGGAGACAGACAAGTCAAAGAGGCGGGGATGGAGCCAGTAAAGGTGAGTGTAGGTAGGGGGGTAGGGAGGAGATAGGTCAGTCCAGGGAGGATGGACAGGAGCTCGAACAGTTCATCCACTTCACCAACAACTTCCACCCCAACCTTAAGTTCACCTGGACCATCTCTAACACCTCTCTCTCCTTCCTGGACCTCTCTGTCTCCATCTCGGGTAACCACCTAGAAACCGATATCCATTTCAAGCCCACCGACTCCCACAGCTACCTAGATTACACCTCCTCCCACCCACCTTCCTGCAAAATTGCCATCACCTATTCCCAATTCCTTCGCCTCTGCCGCATCTGCTCCCAGGATGAGGCATTCCACTCCCGTACATCTCAGATGTCCTGATTCTTCAAGGACTGCAACTTCCCCCCCAGCAGTGGTCGAGAACGCCCTCGACCGTGTCTCCCACATTTCCCATAACACATCCCTCATGCCCCATCCCCGCAATAATAACCAAAAAAGAATCCCCTCGTCCTCACGTACCACTCCACCAACCTCCGGATCCAACGCATCATCCTCCGACACTTCCGCCATCTGCAATCCGACCCCACCACCAAAGAAAACTCTCCCTCCCCACCCTTGTCTGCTTTCCGGAGGGACCACTCTCTCTGTGACTCCCTTGTCCGCTCCACACTTCCCTCCAGCCCCACCACACCCGGCTCTTTTCCCTGCAACCACAGGAAGTGCTACACCTGTCCCCACACCTCCTCCCTCACCCCAATCCCAGGCCCCAAGAAGACTTTCCACATCAAGCAGATGGTCACCTGCACATCCGCCAATGTGGTATCCGCTGTGCCCATTGTGGCCTCCTCTACATCGGGGAAACCAAGCGGAGGCTTGGGGACCGCTTTGCAGAACACCTGTGCTCAGTTCGCAACAAACAATTGCACCTCCCAGTCACGAACCGTTTCAACTCCCCCTCCCATTCCTCAGACGACATGTCCATCCTGGGCCTCCTGTAATGCCACACTGATGCCACTCGAAGGCTGCAGGAAAGCAAATCATATTCAGCCTGGGAACCCTGCAGCCCAATGGTATCAATGTGGATTTCACAAGCTTCAAAATCTCCCCTCCCCCATCCGCATCCCAAAATCAGCCCAGCTCATCTCCACCTCCCTAACCTGTTCTTCCTCTCACCTATCCCCTCCTCCCACCTCAAGCCGCACCCCCATCTCCTATCTACTAACCTCATCCTACCCCCTTGACCTGTCCATCCTCCCTGGACTGACCTATCTCCTCCCTACCTCCCCACCTACACTCACCTTTACTGGCTCCATCCCCGCCTCTTTGACCGGTCTGTCTCCTCTCCACCTAGCTTCTCCTCTATCCATCTTGTCTCTGCCTCCCCCTCTCTCCCTATTTACTTCAGAACCCTCTTCCCCTCCCCCATTTCTGATGAAGGGTCTAGGCCCGAAACATCAAGCTTTCCTGCTCCTATAATGCTGCTTGGCCTGCTGCGTTCATCCAGCTCCACACCTTGTTATCTCGGATTCTCCAGCATCGGCAGTACCTACTATCTCTAATCCTAGTTCAGTTCCTGCTCTCAAAATGGCTTGCTGATAAAGTCAAGGAAATTGCAGTATGATACAATATTATTGATTACTGGCTGACCAACGCCCACTCAGGGCTAAAATTAATCACCATCAGAATATTATCCTCAGGCATCAGCTTTCTGAATAACCACTGAAATTTCCACTCCTCTGTGTAATGAGATAGTAGTTGATAAGGTGTTGTGAAACTTGAAAGGGTTCAGAAAAGATTTACAAGTATGTTGCCAGGATTGGAGGGTTTGAGCTATAGGGAGCAGCTGAATGGACTGGGGTTGTTTTCCCTGGAGTGTCAGAGGATGATCTTATCGAAGTTTATAAAATCATGATTGGCATGGATAGGTTGAATAGCCAAGGTCTTTTCCCCAGGGTAGCGGAGTCCAAAACTAGAGGACATAGGTTCAAGGTGGGAGGGGAAAGATTTAAAAGGACCTAAGAGGCAACTTTTTCGTGCAGAGAGTGGTGCATGTGTGGAATGAGCTGCCAGAGGAAGTGGTAGAGGTTGGTACAATTACAACATTTGAATGTCATCTGGATGGGTATATGAATAGAGAGGGTTTAGGAGGATATGAGCCAAATGCTGGCAAATAGTACTAGATTAATTTAGGATATCTGGTTGGCATGGACGAGTTGGACCGAAGAGTCTGTTTCCAAGCTGTATGACTCTATGACTCTATTTGACCCATCGAGCCTGCTTCACCATTCAAAAAGATCGTGGTTGATTTGGTTGTAGCTTTAACTCCATTTACCTGCCTGCTACTCATTAATTTACACTCCCCTTTAGATCAAAAATATGTCTAACGTAGACATGAATATGACCCAGCATCCACTGGTCTATGTTGAAGAGAACTCCCAAGATGAATGATCCTCTTATCTATCATGATTAAACTGCTAGCCCTAGTTCTAGATTCCCTCACGAGGTGAGGCATCTTCCTTTTGACATCTAACCTATAAAACCCTTGCAGCATCTTTTATGTTTCAATAAGATCATTTGTCACTCTTTCAATGAGTAGATATTCATCTTTCCTTATACCCTGTGGGATTCAGGCAGTGGAAGGATTTTAAGCTGGGAATTTGTACAGAATATGATAACAGTTTGAAATTGGATGTCCCAGTAGGCCACAAACACAGTTAACAGCACAGTGCACGCTGTGCACTTCAGGAAACCTATCCTTAGAGATAAAAGGTACTGCAGATGCTGGAGAATCCAAGATAACAAGCATGGGGCTGGATGAACACAGCAGGTCAAGCAGCATCATAGGAGCAGGAAAACTTTTTTCAGAAAACAGAAAAGTTTTCCAGCTCCTATGATGCTGTTTGACCTGCTGTGTTCATCCAGCCCCATGCTTGTTATCTAGGAAACCTATCCTTACATTCTTCTGGACTCCAAACCAGTTCTCCTGCCTGACACTAACCATTTCTATTGCTGTCACATGGATTCCACTTTATCTAATGACAAGTACTAGCAATAGTTTAATCTAACAATTCTCAGGAAATTTAACTTAATTTGAATTAGAGGTTGTAGGCATTAAAATAGGCATGAAATAGACATTATTCCCATCATTTTCATCTGTTTGCATATTTACTAATCTACTAACACTGACACACGAAAAAAGTGAAGAGAAACAAGTCCACTCCCTTCTGAGAAACCTACTGAAAGTGATATACAATGCTGCTGCATGGAGTCCCATGCTGGGTTTAGCTGCACATTTATCAGACAGTTCCCAGGTTAGCTACGAGACAAACATTAGCAACAACGCAATGCAGTCAGCCCCGCCTGGCTATCTCACTGCACAATTCATTCTTTGTCCTTTAGTAATTAATCTTGGCTGAATTGGATTAGGCATTCACTCTGCCAATTTTACACAATAATGTTGGTTGGTCTGACAGGGAGACAATGAACTCAATAAATGTGTCATTATAGTCACTATTATGGTCATTTTTTTGCTGGTATGAGGTATTCCCCTTATTCCAAAACTGTAACTTGGCTGAAATATAATTTTTTTTCAGTATGTTAATACTTATTTGAGGAAATTCTCTATTTAATAACAATCTACTATCGATTTTTTTGTGAGGAGAAGCACAATTAACCATCTCAGCTCAGGGCACTTCCCATTATATCATTAATGTTTATTAGGCACTATGTTAAGGATCTTGGATGCAGATCTCAAAATCAATACAACATCATTGGTTTCAAAATAAAAACCGAAAGAACTGCAGATACTCCAAATCAGGAACATAAAACCGAAGTTGCTGGAAAAGTTCAGCAGGTCTGGCAGCATCTGTGGAGAAAATGTCAGAGTTGTCGTTTTGGGTCCAGTGACCCTTCCTCAGACTCATCCCACGTGGATTCCAGCTGAAGTTTTAACCTTCGTGTTTTGAATCAAACCAATTCATAGAATCCCTACAGTGTGGAAACAGGCCCTTTCAGCCCAACAAGTCCATATCGACTGTCTGAGCATCCCACCTAGACTCTTCCCCCTATAATCCTCCTAATCTACACATTCCTGAACACCATGGGCAATTTAGCATGGCCAATCCACCTAGCCTGCACATCTTTGGACTGTGGGAGGAAACCCATGAAGACACGGGGAGAATGTGCAAACTCCACAGACAATCACCCGAAGGTGGAATCGAGCCTGTGTTCCTGGTGTTGTGAGGTAGCAGTGCCAACCACTGAGCCACTGTCCTGACTTCCCAGAATCCTCCCAGGATCACAGATATCTCCGTGATGTTCACTATCCCACAGATAGCTGCTCTCGCCACATCCTGAGATCCACACTCAGTGCCATGAAGCGCCACATGCACACTCTCAACCTTTCTCTCCAACAGCATCGCAACACATTGGCTCAGGGCTGCACCACTCTGAAGTTCCTCTTCATCCTCTGGCTCATTCGCCCACGCATCAATGCCCACAAGATGCAACAACTCAGAGATACCCATGGCCCTCTGGAATTTTCTCTCCTCCTCTTCCCTCTGAAGCCATCCCCTCCCCCAAACCCCTCACCTCCTGTCGGGTATTCACCATCCCTCCCAACCTTCCGCTCTCCAATGCCGAATGTTCTGTACTCAGTGAAGGCCTCAGCTTTATCCTTCTGCATCCCCACCTTAACGAATTTCAGGCATGACATGACGCCGAACTCTTCTTCCACCGTCTTCGCCTCCGTGCTCATTTCTTTGGATAAGAATCTTGTCCCCATCCCACACACCCCTTCGTCCGGTTCCAACACTTTCCCTCCACCCAGACCCCTCCCTCTGGCCTTTTACCGCTCGATCTGTTCATTGTGAACTGTCGACATAATATTAGTCGCCCCAATTTCTCTGCACACCCCCTCGTCAAATCCAACCTATCTTCCTCCAAACTTAGATCTAACCCTGACTTTGATAAAAGACTGCTGATAGGGTGGTGCTGTTGTCGTCTGGTGTACTGACCTCTATATTGTGGTTGGTTGGCTTGCCAAGCTGGTTTATTGTTCCGCAGACGTTTCATTACCCTGCTGGGTAACATCCTCAGTGCAGCCTCCGCTGAAGCGCTGTTGTCTTTTCCCACCTGTTATTTAACCTCTGGTGTCTGTTGTACTGGATTACCTCACTTCTGATTTTCCTTCACAACAGGGTCTATCTTAATGTGTTTATTGATGGCTTTCTTAGTGGAGTACCAGGCTTCTAGGAATTCCCGTACTTGTCTCTGCTTTGCCTGTCCCAGGATCTTGGTGTTGTCCCAGTTGAACCAATGGTTCTCCCTATCCATGTGGATAGAGATGAGTGAGTATTGGTCATGTCTTTTTGTTGCCAATTGAAGTTCATGTTAATTTCCTTCTGTTTGTCCGATGTTGTATTTGTTGCAGTCTCTACAGAGCATCTCGTATATGACATTGGTCCTGTCCATAGTGGGTAGTGGGTCACTGGTTCGGGTGAACAGTTGTCGTAGGATTGAGATAACAAGGCATGGGGCTGGATGAATTCAGCAGGCCAAGCAGCATCATAGGAGCAGGAAAACTTGACGTTTCGGGCCTAGACCCTTCATCAGAGATGAATGGGACAGGCAAAGCAGAGACAAGTACGGGAATTCCTTCTGGACCAGGAGGCCCAGGTTCAAGTCCCACCTGCTCCAAAGGTGCATCATACTTTGGCTATCCAGGTTGATTAAATAACTATAAATTCCACTGCTAAAATTGCCATTTCTTAAATTGTCTGACATTGTGGGGAAAGTTTGGATTAGGTTAGGAACTTGATGAGGCAATCCTGATCTGCTGCAAACCATGTGGTTTAAGTACACCTACAATGCTCTTAGGAAGGGAGTTCCAGGGCTTTGACCCAGGGACAGTGAAGGAATGGTGCATTATTTCCAAGCCAGGAAATACTTGTTGACTTTTGTTTATCATCTCCCCTCCTACCTCCTCCCCTCTGGCCGAGCATCCCTTGATTTTCCCAACAGTTGGCCACCCTGGCAGTGGGCCCAGAGGTCACCCTGGCTGAGTCAGCAGGAGGTGTGGGAGAATAACCAGGAGGACTAGCTTAAAACACAGGAACTGTAGTCATCCATTGAGCCCATTAAGTCTAGTTATGACAGATGCAATGGAAAGAGTGAGAGAAACTGTTGGGAAAAATTTTAATTTGTTTATTTCTATAACCTATGGGAAGCTGCATTTGAATCCAATATGCTTGAACATACAATTCAATCAGTTGTAATCACCTTTGAATGTTTGAATCCTGGATCATAACCACCTGCGTTCAGGGCAAATTCCAAATTGTACCATTTGAGTTTCATTGATGCCAATTACAGTGCTGAGGACTTAGATCATGTTCAAATGGTCATTTGTTTTTTCCTTGTGCTTTTTGAACAATGGTAGCTAGTCAGCTACGCCTTGAATGTTTGTATCTTTGCAAGCCTGCCCCCCCTACCACAAAGAAGGATAAGTAAAAGAGATGCATCAGATCAGCACCACCTGCAAGTTCTCCTCCAAGCTACACACTGTCCTGACTTAGAAATAATTCACCATTCCCTCACTATCACTGAGTCAAAGCTCTGGAACCCCCTTCCTAAAAGTATTGTGGATGCAGTTACACCGCACGGGTTACAACTGTTCAAGACGGCAGCTCACCACCACCTTTTTTGGGGAAACTAGGAATGGGCATTAAATGCTGGCGGAACCTGTATTTAACCTGTGAATGAATTTAAAGTGTTTAAGTACTTAATTATGCACAAGCCTGCCTACTTTTCACAATCCCAAAGGCTGCCCAACTCCGCCAAATGGTGTCTTAACTGCATCAAAGGATAACTTACCTTCTCCAAAAGACAACTTCTGGTAAGATCCCATTCCTGTTGCCCTTGGCTCAAATGGTCAATGTAATGTCCACTAAAGTGGCACCTGTTCCTGATAAGACCGTTTCTTCTTATTTGTGTTACTATAGCCCTGTGGACATATCTGTGGAGTGAAACGCTTTGGGAGCAAGGAAATTGAGTCTTCAACTTTATGCCCATCAGAATTCTGTTGGCAATTAGCCATGCTGGAGTGGGATGGACATCACTATTTTTCTTCAAAAGCGATTTGATCATCCAGACCTCGTGCTCAATTTCCCAAGGTGCTAAATATAACCCACCGAGCTGGCTACATCTTGAAATTCAGAGCTGGCTGCATATGAAGTGAAAGATCCATTTGCAAATTGTAGTCCATTGGCTGACATAACCACATCAGGGATTCCACATGTAGCAAATATTTCATGCAAGACCCCAACAAAGCGATCTGTAGTGGTATAAAACATTTTCACCCCTATTCACTGTGAATAAAAAAACTGTTGACAGCCATAAGGTAAGATCATCTGTCAAGTATAGATGGGTGTGTTTGAATTCCTGAGTGTGGGAGTACAGTTTGGAGATCCCCTCACGGTGACGGCTCTATAACTGGCTGAGGAAGCAACGCATCAGTCCTCTGGCATGCAGGGGGACTGCTGGAGACGAGGCACTTGCTCAGGCCCAGGTAGGAGAGGAGCCTGTGGTGTCAGCAACCAGAGACTTCATGGGGCTCGCAAAGTCCTTCTATTGGTTCAAAGTTGCATCTGCACAGTGAATGGTGTAAGTGGGTGTCTGCCTCCATGGACAAGTCAGGTTGGTGTCTACCATGGAGAGCCTGTCCCAGCATCCGCGGTGTCCGCAGGAGAGGCGCACAGGACCGAAGGCATGGTGACAGGGAGACTGAGAACCCAGCAAAATTTCACTTGTGTTTTCCTCACGAGGAGTTAAGGCAGTGCCAGGAGGTATCCAGCCAGAGAAGGTGTCACATGGAACCCACCCCTCCCTCAGAGGTTTCCATCATGACTGTGCGGAGGTGACCAGGCCCTCCACCTCCATTCTGCCTGATCCCCTTCCACACTTGGAAACTCAAGCCTCCAGCAAGAAGGAATCTCTGGTTCATCCAGGCACAAGAGCTCCTGGAGTTAATCTACCAAATCTCCAGGACCAACAGTTTTGGTTAGAGTTTGCATATTCTCCCTGTGTCTGTGTGGGTTTCCTTCAAGCGCTCAGGTTTCCTCCCAAAGTCCAAAGTTATGCAGTTTAGGTGGATTGGCCATGCTAAATTGTTTCATAGTGTCTAAGGATGTGCAGGCTAGGTAGGTTAGCCATGTTAAAAACCCGCATATGGGGTTATTGGATGATGTGGGGGGGCTGGGTCTGGGTTGGAGGCTGTTCGGATGGTTGATGTAGACTGGATGCGCTGGATGGCCTGTTTCTGAACTGCAGGTATTCTATGAATTCTATGATTCTAACAGCACCACTGCTCCCTCCACTCCAGCCTTGGAGTGAGGCAACATTAAAACATTGTGGAAGAAACAGGAAGAAACTGGAGTAGGGACTCTTTGAGGCACAAGTGACAATGGTTTGCAAATGTGTGTGAACGATTGGATAAATGTACTTGCTGTAATGATTGTTAGTCTCTGTGTAGAGCTGAAAGGCAGTGTTACATTATCCGACCTCACATCAGGGCCACAGCTGAGGTTCCATGAATGGAGGTCTACACTGAGAGCTTTAGCAGTGGTTTCAGAAAGGAGACCATTGTGTGCTGTTTGCTGGAATTTTCCTGAACCATGACCTGCACATACATGGCATTGGGTCACGTTGGCACCTTTGGCCCTGCCTGTATAACATTCCTATTCTTTCACAGCTTCTCTATCCAGAAGTTTAGGTGTCAATGAGTTGTCCAGCAGTGCCTGTGGCAGGGAGGTGAGACACACAGAAGGGGCAATGCAATTGATAGCCCCAATAGGAACCCTGCAGGCCTGTGTCCTGTACAGTGCCTGGCTTTGTAGGCTATGTTCTTTCCCTTTGAAAATCTTATCATTAGGGGTTACTACAGTCGCATCCCTCACAGCATGAGCCACTTGTCCTGTCTATTCTATTTGGGGGATTGGCGAAGTCGGGGAGCAGCTATTTTCTTCTCCATTGTACACTTTCCATTTCCAGCACGGTGGAAGAGGGCAGTGGGTGCTCCTTAACCAGAGGCATACATCTCATGCCTGGAATTATCAGGAATGCCCATCGCGTTCATAGCAGTGCATCCCAATAATCGCACAGTCTTTTCACTTGCCCAGGTCGCCACCTAATGTGCCCATAACATGCCTACACCTGCCCGTCCAGCCCCTAACATCTGAGGTATTATGACTGACATGGTCATTCACTTCTCTTGAGCGTGAACAAACCCTTGCCCCACATGACTGCCTTCAGTGCCATGCTTTACTGTATTAGCCCCCTGCCCTCTCCCCTTGCAGATACTGCAGCTTCCCTGACAATTGTAATCTCCCCACTCCAGCCCCTAGTCCTAAAGACTAACTTGCCGAGTCTCCTTCGGGCTTTAATAGCTGCCCTAAGTGAGTACTGAGAGAGCAAGCGAACAGAGCTGAGATACAGCCTGGCCAGCTGCATGAGGTGCGTTCTTATCTTTTCCCTTGCTAGTTGCTGGGGCACACTGCAATGTAAGCCTGTTCTTCCGGAGGAGTGCCAGGATGGTTCTGAAGAGTTAGGAGGTGCTGGATGCCAATGTCTGTGGATGAGGGATGCACATCGCTGGTGATCGGTGATAGTGCCCTGAGATGCAGTTTGGTCAAGCACCTGATGGATCTCATTTGGAGCAAACAATAACCTGACTTCTGCCAGCTACCCGCTCAGGTGTCCGTGTCGAGTTTTTATCAAGGTCTAGCCTGTTTGGCGGGTTTGTTAAGATGGGAGGCTGGATATACATGTGGAGAGTTGGGCAATTAACACGGTGTTTAACAAGCAATAATCCCCTTAATTGGCAATTTACTGCTGCCTAGCGACAAACTCATCAGATCACTTGTGAAAAGCATAAAAGATGGAACAAGTTGCTCCCAATGTTCAGACAGGTCTCTCTGGACTTCTTATCTGATTCTGCCACACATTTCTCTATAGCCCATATGCTCAGACTGTATAATGAGTCCAGCCTATATGCAGTTTAAAGTTGCGCATGAACTCTGCAGCAATCTTCTTACATATATCTCTAATTTCCCATTTACTCTAATTCCTTGAGATAACAAGGTGTAGAGCTGGATGAATACAGCAGGCCAAGGCCAGTTGTGTTCATCCAGCTCTACACCTTGTTATTTCAGATTCTCCAGCATCTGCAGTTCCTACTATCTCTAATCTAATTCCTTACTTCACCATGAATATTTGGAGGCTTATAAACAACACCCACTAATATTTTCATATCTATTCACTTCTTGGCTCCACACAGACTGATTCTACAACTAAATTTTCTGAGCCAATATATTTTCTCACTATGGCACTGATTTTATCCTTTATTAACATCACTATTCCTCCTCCCTTTATTCTCTGCTCAGATAATCAGTCCCCATACTTGTTCACCGAGCAGTCATGTTTCCGTAATCACAATCATAATTTGCACTCATATTTCATCCATCTTATTGTGAATGCTTCATGCATTCAGCACAGGACCTTTATCTGTGTCTTATATTTTCACATGTTTTTTGTACCGAGGCTCTATTTATGCTGGTCCTTATTTCTTCTGTTAGTACTTTTACTTGATCTTTTTGAGACTTCTCAGTCCATTCGGCACCATTTATTCAAAGTTTTTCCTTTGCCCAACAGGGATTTGTAAATTCACTCTCAGATCTCTGATGTCTGTTTGTTTCTGAGCTGCTCCTCTAACTGGTACTACTTCTCCTACCTCAAGCTTCCTGACATATCTGTAACTGCCCATGGTGACTAGCATCCAGCTCACAGTTTATTTTGTAAGTTCTTACCAAATCTGAAGCAAAATGCTTTACCAGTAAATGCTGCTTCGCTCACGCGGATCTTTCCACAGCTTTCTGTGCAGACTGTCTCACTACTGCAGCTACCAACTGACTGTATGTGTATACATATGTAGTTTGACACAGGACTCCCCAAGCAGATGCTCTATTTCCAGCTCCGAAATAGCAGACAAGCCCCAGGTGGACAGAGGAAGCACCTCGGTGATACCCTCAAGGCCTCACTGGCAAAGTGTGGCATTCCCACAGACACCTGGGAATCACTGGCCCAGGACTGTGCAAAGTGGAGGAGGGGTATCCAGGCAGGCGTTGAGCACCTCGAGACTTGCTGTCGACAAAAAGCAGAAGTCAAGTGAAAACAGCGAATGGAGTGCACTGCCATACCAGTGCCCCTCCCATCCCTTCCTGTAACCACCACCTGCCCCTAGTGTAACACAGCCTGCGGTAGTCATATCAGCCACCGACAGACTCCCCTGAGGGTGGAAGGGAGTCATGCTCATCTGCAAGGGATGGCCAATGATGATGCATATGTAGTTCTTAAGCCATGAAGTCTTCAAAGGTGTAAATATCTAATACTTCCCATGGGTCTACTCAGAATATTCTCAGAATTCTCACCATTGTTGCCTTGCATGGGACAGATAAATTGAATTCCAAATCTCATGGCTTATTATCATGTTGTGTATTCAAGGATGTCAGCCATTAATAGCTTGCAGTTTGCTGCCATTGGGTCTTAATGGGTGTTAATGAGAAGAAGCTTTTGATTTCAATACAATTTGGTCTGTTGAATGTTGGCAATCAGATACGAGATACATTAATAACATTAACAATGTCATTGAAATGATGAGGACACCTATGATATGATCTTTATTCATAAGGTCATCAGCTATTCTGCTTTATCCCCATCCAAGACAGGATGACATTATCAGGCTGGGTAGAAATTAATCAAGAATTAACTCTTTCAGAACCATAACCTTATGCAACAGGACTAAGGGACATTGGGAGGCAGACAACATGGGGACAGGGCCATGGGAAGGAACAATGAGGGAAGTGTCCCAGGGTTTGGTGAAAGGAGTGATTGAAGCAGGAATTGAAGGGACGGGGGAAGTGATGTGTGTTAGCGGACAACGGGAGAGGGAACGATGGTGGTGGCTGTCGAACGGAAGGGATATTTGTCCTTTCCTGTCTTTGTCAGTTCCACACCATCTTTGATGCAGGCAGCTTCCTGGGAGGTTGCACTGAGTGACATTACACATGTGGCGGTCTTGTCCTCTGCAGTTGTCACCTTAGCGAGCGTAGCCTTATAGTTAGCCATCAGTTCCTTCAAACAACATATGGTGAATTTGCCATGGATCTCAACCTGTTAAAAGCAATGGCTTAAATGTCACCATGTGCCTCCGTTTGATCAGGCATCACCCAACAAATAAACTCATCAACACATGCATCCCCTAAACTGACCAAACAGTAAGGACTCAAAATCAGTTTCTTACAATTATGGATTAGACCCTAAGCAAAGTTGCCCCTACGATATTTTGGCAATGTTACCAATGGTTTTTTACTATTTCATTTGTTATCATTCATTTCTTTTTCCTAGTTTAAAAATTAATCAAATTAAATCAGTTCTGAAAGATCTATTTTTAAATTTATCACATGGGATTCCAAGGTTTTTACTGTAATTTTATTCTGCGACTCAGTTTATTTTCTCCAAAAGTCACAATTCAATGCTCTGACCTTTGCCTTCACTGTTTTTTAAAATGCTTTCAGCCTTATGTAAAGCTGATTTTTCTCTTACAGTTGTAAAGGATCCTATTAAAAAAGACGTCTTAGCCAAAACTGGAGCCAACACAGATGAATCAACCATGAAATATTTGCCCTGGAATTCAATAGCTCTGCCACTTTGAAAAGAAGCACTAAGAATGGAAATGCTAACACCAGCAAACTGAGAGAGATCCTTCTGAATTTGGAATTGAGTCATGTTGTCTAGGCAACACAATGGTCATGTCTGATAGAAAGTACTGAATGTCAGAGTGTCTCATAGCTTCAGCAGATGTGGGCTAAATAGATTGTCTACTTTTCAGTGTAAGTAATTCTAACATACGCTCCTGCTGTTGTCCACTGGCCTTTACTAGAAGGCTTGTACTCAAACGAATAACAGGATTCACCATATCAATTATACCAGCATAAAAAGGAACCGACTAACAATTCACAGAAGCTGGCACTATATGAAAAAACATGGAAATGTACAATAGATTGAATAAAGGACGTGCATCATAAGGGCCTGGATACTCCAAGGGATTACTACCCATTTTGAGTGGTTTTCAAGTCATAAAGATCTTTTTTCCCAGGGTAGGGAAGTTCATTGATGGCATAGGGTTAAGGTGAGGCGGGGAAAATATAAAAAATGGACCTAAGGATCAATTTTTCCACACGGGTGTGGTATTTGTGTGGAATGAGCTGCCAGAGGAAGTTGTGGAAGCTGGTACAATTACAACATTTAAAAGGCACCTGGATGGGTATATGATTAAGAAGGGTTTAGAGGGATATGACCCAAATTCTAGCAAATGGGACTAGATTAATTTATGTTATCTGGTCAGCATGGATGAGCAGGACTGAAGGGTCTTTTTCTGTGCTTTACAACTCCATGACTCTAAATATTTACATTTATATTATACCTGTCACACCTCAGAATATCCCAAAGCTGTTCGTAGCCAGCCAAGTATTTTGAAATGTAGTCACCGTGTAAGGAATTTTTCAGTCACATTTCTGCAGATAAATTCAACATGTAAGATGTAAAACTTTGTTTAAGGAGATAGACTGTTTGTTTTGTTGTTCACAAAATTCTCCAGATATTCCATTGCCCTCACAGGAGTCTTATTGGCTCATAAATCCAGCAATTTACAGGACAACTGATTTTTCATGTTGAGAGGTACATCCAACTAATGTCCTCTTCCAGCAAGCTGTGGATCATTGTTTGCTGACTGTTTGGCTTCCTTATGATGAAGGCAGGTTGATCCTCTGTTGATTGAAGGTGTGACAGGGCATAGGTCAGGGTTATTTCAATACAGTCAGAAGTCCAACTTTGAACTGCAATGTAAACATTACCTACTTATATGAAGTTACCATTCATAATGGTACAGGTTTGTGTATGCAGTACCAATACTACTGGCAGTTTACAATAACTCTCATTCAGTTTTTAAAAAATGATCTTGTCACATCCGTGATGATATGGATAAGGCAAAGCCAGGAAAAACAAGATAGGAATTCACCAAGATTACTTTCTGATGAAAGATAAGCTGTAAATGACATTAAACTTAAAGTTAACTATGTCATAGTGTTAAGAATCCAAAGCACGTGCACTTTAAGTTATTAAATTACTATTTATATTCAAAGTCAGATGATAAAACATAATAGGTATGATTTTATTCTCCCCTATTATCCCATTGGTTCTCAAAGACAGATGGTTATGGGTAGGAAATAAAGTGTTTGGCTTGTTGAGGATAAGGAGGGGATCCAGCCATGATACTGCATGAGAAACTGAAGGCTGTTAATTGGGACATGCTGTGAGTTTTATCTCCACAGCTTCCATGAGATGTCATAGACAGGTTACCCAGCAGAGGCTGGTATCCCGTCACCAAGTCACCCTTTATTTACACGTGGAGGGTCCTTGACACTGATCCAGCTTACTCAGAGCCAGCTGTCAAAGTGAACAGAACCTCTGACACTCCTGTTTATATCTGTCAGCCAGGAGTGATTGGACATGATTAACAGCCCCAATCAGGGAACTCATACTCTATGAGGTCCATCTGGCTGATCTCATTACAATCACTGCATAGGTCAGCCTGTTTGATAGGTCAGAGAGGAAGTCACCCAACTACATGGGTCCTAGCCATGGCAAAACTGGGAGAGGACTTGATCCTGAGTCAGGAACAGTTCTAATCCCAAATAGCAGGAGCTCCATCCCTGGGTCAGGAACCTGATATGAAGGTCTGAGGGATCAGAGGCTGGAGGGAAGGGAGTATCTGGACTCCCCCACATGGGTCATTGGGGAGGGCATTGGTGGAGAGTGGAGATCAAGGACCTTGAAGAATGGAGCAGGAGAAAGACAAGGGGTGATTGGTTTTAACCTGTTTGCCAGATTTTGGCGAGAACTCTACATTTGATCCAGCAGATAAACGGATTAGCTCTTACCTCCTGGTCCAGCAAACTGACCTTCCTTTAGCTATTGGGTTTCCAGAGATGTGTGAAATTAGGCAAGGCAGAGCTTAATTTGACAAATATGAGACATGGAGGATCATTAAAATATGTAAATTGCCAATTTGTCTCATTGTGTGGGTCTTGTCACTCATCCTACATCCATTACGTAGGTAATTGGAGACTGATTAGAGTCAGGATTCAGAGGTTTAACATTGTAACCTCCCAGTCAACACAAAAACGTACCTTTTTGTTGCAATTAAAATTCCTCTAAGGCATTCATCCTTCTGGGTTACCACTGCCATTTTAAAGAAAAACTTACCCAAATTCCTGTCTGGAGGATAATTTTCTAGCTCCAGACCTCTTGTTTGAAACATCAAGTGAAGTCCTTTAACAGTGATGTTACTCTCTGACTAAACATGAGTAATGGCTTTTCCAGTTCACACCTACATTATTTAGTTGCCTGTTATAATTTCCAATTAGAGGGAACCTCACGGGTTCTCATGTAAAACTGTGCAGAGGTTTTGGAGACTTTTTCCTTGCAGTAAGTTATGAGTTCTCTGATCTTTAAGAGTATAAACTACATGCAGTTGCTATTGACCGTTTTAAGCTGACAAAACACTTATGATATTACGGTTATTCACTGATAGATGGGCTTCCAATCTGGGAGAAGTAAGTTGAAGAAAGAGAGTAGGAGCTTCTGGAGGCCTCAATTTGAATATTTGGCTCGGTTGCAAGATTAACCAAAGCACTAGTGTGAGCGGCAAATATCTAAAAGATTGAAGGGAAGGGATACTTCTGTTTAATTGATAGCTATGAGGTTACAAGAAGTTATTCATTCAGAGTGTGGCTTATGATGCCTGTGTGTTTATTTGGAAAATATTAAGAGGTATTAAAAAGATTAAAGTTTTTGTTACTTATGTCAGGAATAGCTGTATTTGAGTGACGTATGAGGTTATAAACAACAGTTTTTCTAAAAGGATATTTTCAAAATGAGTTTGCTTATTTTGTCGGTTTCACATGCATTACAAAGGCTTGTCAAATATGTAAATGATTTTTGGTAGGTTCTGGAAGAATGAGTACAGAGGATGCATGAGAGCTTGGAAGGAGTATAGCTGATAGAAAGGGGATGAGGGTTATCAGGGGATTTATTGCAAAAATTAGGATACATGCAGCTGAAGGGTCTTAGGAGCCTTTGTGGGTCATGGAGAGAAATAAGAAATGAAGAATAGGGGGATCTAATAGCCTTATGGAGAATTGGGCTGTTGTCCTCCTTTTTGTCATTTATATAAATGATTTGGATGAGAACATAGGAGGTATTTTTAATATGTTTGCAGATGACACCAAAATTGAGATGTAGTGGACAGTGAAGAAGGTTACCTCAGAGTACAACAGGACCTCGATCAGTTGGGCCGATGGGCTGAGGAGTAGCAGATGGAGTTTAATTTAGATCAGTGTGAGGTGCTGCATTTTGGAAAGGAAAATCAGGACAGGACTTACACACTTAATGGTAAGGTCTTGGGGAGTGTTGTTGAACAAAGAGACCTAGGAGTGCAGGTTTATAGTTCTTTGAAAGTGGAGTCGCAGATAGATAGGATAGTGAAGAAGGTGTTTGGTACGCTTGCCTTTATTGGTCAGTGCATTGAGTGTAGGAGTTGGTAGGCCATGTTGCAGCTGTACAGGACATTGGTTAGGCCACTATTGGAATACTGCGTGCAGTTCTGGTCTCCCTGCCATTGGAAGGATGTTGTGAAACTTGAAAGGGCTCAGAAAAGATTTTCAAGAATGTGGGAGGGCTTGAGCTACAGACAGAGGCTGAATAGACTGGGGCTATTTTCCCTGGAACGTCAGAGGCTGAGGGGTGACCTTATAGAGGTTTATAAAATCATGAGGGACATGGATAAGGTAAATAGACAAGGTCTTTTCCCCAGGGTGGGGGAGTCCAAAACTAGACGACACAGGTTTAAGGTGAGAGGGGAAAGATTTAAAAGGGATCTAAGGGGAAGCTTTTTCACGCAGAGGGTGCTGCGTGTATGGATTGAACTGCCAGAAGAGGTGGTAGAGGCTGGTACAATTACAACATTTAAAAGGCACCTGGATTAGTATATGAACAGGGAGGGTTTAGACGGATTTGCTCCACAAGCTGGAAAATGGGACCAGGTTAATTCAGGATATCTGGTCAGCATGGATGAGTTGGACCAAAGGGTCTGTTTCCGTGCTGTATATATCTATGACTATGACTCGAAATGAGGTAACATTTCTAACCAGATTGCCTTAACACCAATTCACTTCTGGCACTGTCCTAGTCTGCTGAGGAAAGTAGCAGAACCAAACTTTGCTTGCCCACATCTCACAAAGACATATAACTTGGGAGTAAGTTATGGGTTCTGAATCACAAAATCTTGAAATGGCGTGAGTCATGATTCAAAATGCAGATGGGAAGATCTGGCTCCAGGCATTTTCTTGCCTTGCCCAATAGCTGTAAAACACTCATAACCTCAGAACTTTAGACTGGACAGCTGTTGAAAATTTATAGCCTTAAGATCCTGATTTTATTTCCCAGTCTTCAGGAATCATGAACTTATAAAAAGGTTTCTGGGTGTAGTCTAGAAATGCATGGTGAAGTGGGAGATTTAAATTAAACTAGAAATTGCTCGAAGCATGAAATATCAGCAGTTCTAAGTCTAGATAAAGCAAATCAACCTCATTTTGGTGCAGACCTCATCTTCTGCCAGAATCATGTTTTGATAAATGATATGCATCTGAAACTTGTAGCTATTTTCTCCTTTTTGTGGTTGTGTGTTCTTTTGATGCCTTTTTTTTTTGTATGACTGTGATGATCTTTTATCTATTTCTATTTTCTAGAGTAAGCAGCCCATTAACAGCGATTATGGTAACTGCTGTTTGTCACACTGTTCTGTTTTTAGCTCTTTGGAAGGTTAAACCTTTCAGTTTCTTATTCCAACAAAATGTTCTATATCCAAAATGTTAACCTGTTCTTTGGCTTTGAAGTTGTTGATTTGTCCTGCCATGTACCTCCAGCACTTTTCTCAAATTCCAGTCTGTGTGTTATGTATTTGGCTTCACATTAATCAACCTTCTAATCCTTGGTTGACTGGGAATGTGTAAAATTCTAGCTGTGTATATTTATCCAGCGTTCTGGATTAAATCAAATGCTATTCTTCAGTCCAACCTTTTAAAGCAATGTCCTCTTTATTTATTGCAACAATTCCATTATCTCTATGGTACCATTTTGCACATTATTTAAAGCAAAGGAGGGTTTTGTTATAGTGTAATGTTAACTGTAAGTTTCTCAATAGTTTTACATTGCATTTGAGTTATGTTGCTGGTTTTTGAATTTTCAGTTAAAAATACTTAATTTTAAATCTCGGTCTGACTTTCAAACATCTGAAACTTAGGTATAACCTGAACAAACTTTATGGCCAGACGTACAACACATGAAACTAAATTAAAATAAAGAACTGCAGATGTTGGAGATCTGAAATAAACAAAAAAAACTCAGCAGGTCTGGCAGCATCTGGGTTGAGAAAGTGTTTTGAGTTAAAAACAGAACAGGGCTCGGATTCTCCAGCATCTGCAGTACCTTTTATCTCTGATACAATTTTAACCCCACTGCGAAGCCTCTTCTAAGGATGCCTACCCTGAAGAAGTTACCCTCCTCCCTCCGGACAAACCTCAGGGAATCTCTCTCCCACTGCAACTCTCTCATCACCTCTTCAGCCTTGAAACTGCTCGACCACGTCCTGAAGCCATCCCCGCCTCTTCGACTTGTCTGCCTCCTCTCCACCTATCCATCCTCTATCCACCTCCCCCTCTCTCCCTATTTATTTCAGAACCCTCTTCCTCTCCCCCATTTCTGATGAAGGGTTTAGGCCCGAAACGTCAAGTTTTCCTGCTCCTATGATGCTGCTTGACCTGCTGTGTTCATCCAGCCCCATGCTTGTTATCAGGGTGATAAACAGCAGTTCCTGTAATCACAGTTAATGGGCTGGTTACTCTCGCTAGAAAAAGGTGGATTTATACTGATGACAGGGGAGTAGGGGGTGTGGGAGTGCGTGGATAGGTGGATAGGGCACCCAGAGACAGAGAGTGAGACAGGAAAAGATTATGCAGGCAAAGGGATTGAGACAGTAAGCCAGGGAAGAAAAGCTAGAAAGGCGATAATCAGAACAATGTGAAAATGGGCTGGTTGTGGCGAAGTCAAGATGTGGGTTGCCAAGACCAGGGCTGTCGTGGTGATTAATAAACATGAAAGGAGGTGATCAGATTCTAAAATTGTTAAACTCGATATCGAGTCCTGAGGTCCATATTGTCCCCAGGTGGAAGGTGAGATGTTGCTCTTCCAGTTTATGTCCAGCCTCTGCAGCAGGCCCGAGACAGAAGCAGTGGTTTATTAAAGTGGCAGGCAACTGGAAACTCAGGGTCATTTTTACAGGCAGAATATAAGGGTAGGGCAGAACACATTCTGTATTCGGTGCTCACATTGAGTGAAATGCAGGCAAATTGTTGAAAATTAAAGTGCAGCCTTCTAAATGCATCAAATTTATTTGTTTGTGAATACATTGGTCCAATTAAAATTTGGAAATTGTTTTGGTGGTTGACTGCAAGATCTGCAATGGTAGACTTTTCATAACATCTGACATTAACAATAGTCCCATAGGTCTATTCTCAATCAAAGAAAAAAAGAGTACAAAGGATTATGAAAACACGTGGGTTAGGAGCAGGTGAAGGCCATTTGGATCCTTGACGCTGGTCTGATATTCAATATGATCAGGAACTAAAACAA